>NW_022261743.1:39875-54990 GCF_009602425.1 Actinia tenebrosa | reverse complement strand
GTCATTTCCATCACGTTGACAATAAACGCGTTCCTCGGTATAAAAAAGCAAATTTTGTTACAATGGTATCTAGTTAATGATCGGCAGAACGAAATATGGTAGTGGCTCTGCATCTCGCACACGGGGGGGGGGGGGACGAGGGGCGCATTTCATCAGTTTTCAGTCAACGGAAACCCCATTGTTGTTCTTAGCATTGTTGTCGGTTAACTTTTCAAGAGCCTAATGTCTAAAAGCCGATACTGATAGTATTTCTTTTGGGCTAGGCTATAGATGCTCTCAGAAAAGATAGATAATAGAAGTCAAACCTGAGTTTGCGTCATCCGTTAACAAAAAATATGAACTACTTATTGTTAYTTWAAAAAGTCTTATCTTGCTAGCCATCACCCCAAGACCACCATTTTTTAAAAAGCCAGCTAATAGCCTGTCCAATAAATTCCGGCTTATGTGTATTCAGAGAATTCCTCCGAGAAAAAGACTAAACTTAACTGAATAAATCTTTGAAATTTTCTTTAGATAACACAGGCGTTTTGATCATTAAAAAACTGCACAACATGCAATCTTCAAATAGCATCATCGACAGGTATGAAAAAACTAAAARCAGCGTTGGGGGTCATAATGATAAGGATCGTACCAAGCAACGATGACAGTAGAATTTTTTTTTACAAAAACTTACACTAGGATTTATTCTTAAACCTTATCCCAGTATTTGTTCAATGAAAATAACAATAAAAACTTTACACTTAACTCTCACCTCACACCCATATTTCCAATGTTTTGGGACGATCCTACAGTCCCTACAGTAGAGACAAATCCACGTGATTACGGACACAAATGATAAATTTGAATAAACAATTTGAAAGAATTTTCCGCCTTACCTTTGTTAGAAACAACAYCTGCATAGCTCCTTTTGCTCATGKTGGTGAAATTTTTCAGAGTATTTCTTATATTCTTATATATAATAAATTGAAAAATCTACTTCGTGAACAGATATCCGAATATCAGTTTCAACCTCGTGTAAGTTAATTTTGTAACTTTGTGTTTTTCTAGTTATCAAGTTACAGCAAAATCATCGATCAGAGGGACGAGTGTGACGGGGACGGGGAACGATCAATGGGGCAAGGGAGTGAAGCGTTGTGCGACGACAATGATAGCGGCTGCGGACTAACAAGGACGAGTTTGTTTTTTTCGAAATGACTTGACATGAACAGATGGCCGCTGATTCGCGGAGATATCTTTTCTTTTATTATCATTGAGTAACTTTGTAGCTGTTCGTGAACTCTATTCATGTTCTCATGTAAATATTAAGTTTTATTACATCTGTAAAAGCAAAATATCTGCAAAATATATTTCGTTGTTAACGCAATGGTTCGTCATCGTATCCCTGAATATTCGAGGTGACGAATCTAATAGTTTAAATAAATAATATATTTATCCATGGTAACTCGAATTCGAACTCGAAATCCAACTCGAACTCGAACTCGGTATCCAACTCGAAACATCCGGAATCCCGTTTTGAGTAAGATGCTGCCGGTGATGAATCAGATTTGAATGATTATAAAATGCGTTGAGTGAATAGTATCTCCTAAGGCAATTCCTAGCGATCCATGCATGTCAAAAATGAAACGAAATCCCCAAAAGGTTTCCTAACAGTTATCCTACTAGTGTTATAGGTTTGGCCTCTGTGTTGAACGATATAAATAGTTACTTTCTGCACAAAATCAAGAAGCGAGGGAGTCCATTCATTGGCGTCGCGTTGAAAGAAATTCATGCGAGACAAATCAGTCATGACTAGCTTGGACAAAAAGGCAAAAAACTGGCTCATTTTGATACTAGACGAGCTCCTAAACAATAGACATACACCAAGAAACACAGACCAAGTGATATTTATAGCAAATAATTCAAATTTCATGAACAAAGGTTATCTGGGACCAAGATCCTCCAATACACTGAAAATCCAAAACCCGCCATTTCGATAAGCAAACTGTGGGAAGACGAACGAGACAACAGGGAGCCCGGCTTGGTGATGCTAAATCGGTAAAACGATCACGTTTCATATCTTGATGACATTACATAATAATCGTAACTCAATACACCCNAACAAATCTTTCGTCACTCCGGAAATAGACGTTTTACTCTTATGTTTTACCTTATGTTAATTTTTTTTATAATTCTGTAATGGTCCAATTAGCCTTTGAATACTGTGAGCTATTGAAATCTTTGAAACACAGAAAGYCCATTTAAAAATTTGACACTAGCGCTCACAAAAACATGCGCAAAACTAAACGACACTCTTCCTTCTCCTTGTCCATCGCCCCAGTAATCTACATATTTGGTAAAACCAAGTTGTCGACACGCCACCTTGGCATCAGACGAGCCCCAGTTATCATAACAGACCGTTCCCCATTCACCGTTGTGATAGACTTSKRCAAGACCAGCACCAACATCAGAGCCTATTGTATCACGTGAAGTTGAAGTTGTATATCTTTATATAGCGTTTTTAATAAGCGACGGGCTCTGAATATTATTTAGCGGTCTATACATACTTTTTTTTTTTTTACAATTTTACAGCAAAGTGTTTTTTTTAGAATATATTAAAAAACTACTTTACTTTAACTTTATTTTTTACATTTCCTAAATGTGTAGATGGGGATTTTGACTTTCAAAAAGCTTTTCCAAAGCTTTTAACATGTTACCACATAAGATTGCATCAATAACTATGTTCCCAAGGGAGTGTCTATAATTCCTATTAGGTCGAACTAAGAGTAGGTAATGTTTACTCTGAGCCAGTGCATCGCATTTCGTCCAGCCACACTCTTCCCTCTCCTCGTCCAATGTGGAAGTAATAAACATATTTGCTAAAACCAAGTTGACGACACGCAACTGTGGCATCATTGCTGCCCCAGCTATCATCGCAGACTGTTCCCCATTCACCGTTGTGATAGACTTGTACAASACCAACACCAMCATCAGCGCCTCTTGTATCAGTTCTTAACTGTTTTATATATTCAGACACTTTCCTGCATCTTTACAGAAAAAGGGTGTCATTTATAATTTGCCTACCACAGTATCTTTTCATATTGCTTTTTCATTAGACTATACTGTTGACGAACGTTTAGCTAAWTTTCTTGAAGCAAATTACCAAGTCGTTCGCCCAAACAAGTCTGCAAATTCGTCCAGAAATGTTTTTAAACTGGTCTTCATTCAGTTCTGATGWGAATATGTGGACCGCGTAGCACTTATGAAATACATGAAGATATAAAAATGTAGATAAGTTATAATATAGGTAATATAGATCACTTCATTCAGTTCTGTCTATTTTCTTTATTAATAGGCCTTTTGCAAGGGTTAGCAAACATATACATGTTGGTCTCTTCGCTTTTTTTACTCTCTGACGAGTAAATAGTGCAACATTTCGATCGTAAGCTTCACAATGAAGCGCCACATAAGGTATATTACCCATTTCCAAAATGACAGTCGTTTTCTGAACAGGGAAGAATTCAAAATAACAACTAGCGAAGTACATCACAAAACCATGGCGGACCGAGAGTTTTGTAAGAAAAAATGATACATTTTTGTGGGTAATACCTTATTGGCATACATAATAAAACATTTAGTTGCATTAATCTAGGGGACTTTAGAATCAAAATGAAAAATATGTATTTCTAATTAATTCCCTTTTTGTTATTAGTTTTTTTTTTATTTATATACATTAACTGTATGGTTTAAATCTTCACGATAAGACTTTTTAAATGTTACGTATAATCTTACAGAAAAATACTTTTCTTTCTACTATTGTTGCCGTTGAAAAAAGGGCCACTCAATGCTACTTTTTATGATACGAAATTTTCAATATTTTTTTATATGGTTATCCATTTTTAACCTGATCAGCTACAGTCCCCTCCCCTAGCAAACCGCACTTGTGAACGGTGAATATGGCATGCATCCTCTGTCCAACTTCATCACGTTGTGTAATTCATATTTAATATTCGTAAAGTGGCTATCCGGCAACTGTGGGAATCTCGCAAAACACAAAAGTCACATAAAAACAAAAAACAAAAATAACAAGAAATTGAACTAACTTGAAGAAATGTACTACTCAATATCAAATTGAAATAAAAAAGCGGTAAAGATCAAGCACGACAAGATGTAGTGAATATGTTTTGGTTTTTGTTTTTCACTTCCTTATGAAAAAATTACGTGATTAACTAACTTAGTAATTTCTAACAACCTTGCATTTAAAAAAGCATTAATCACCAATAGCCTCCGCCCGCATGCCACCACGTTTGGAATGAGCTTTTCGTGCACCTCCTCTTTTAATGAAAAAAATACCTTGAAAATATACTCTATCAGCATTGCCTTGCTAACAAAGCTGTACACAATCAGCCTAAAATCGAATTGAAGACGCTGACCAAACGATCCTGTTGCTAACCCATGATGGAATGTATAACGCTCCTCTTCTTTTACATAAAATTGTAGGTTCGCAGCTGCTTTTGAAACTTTACCATAGAGAATGACATTCTAATAACGAAATTAGATAAACTCATAGTTTCCAAGGATCTATGCTTACTTTTGTTAGGTCGTAAATGTTATATCGATCACAAAAGGTCGTGATTACAAACATATATTTCCCCATTTCCTCTTCCATCTGTCCAGTAAGTTACATATGCGCTAAAACGTCTAATTAAAATTTAATTTCCACGCCATTTTAAGTCATTTCCATCTTGGAGAACAATCAATATAACACTGATCAGCATCATCAATATAACACTGATAGCTCTTACAGAACATTATTACCGAAAGACAGAAACGCTACTTACACCACAAGATCTTACAAGACAAGTGAACTCGTTTGAACACATTATTATTTTTGTATCAATTAACACATCTTCACTGGTGAAGTTTCAGTTTGCAGTTTTATCTTGATCATTGGAATTTCCCAAGAACCTTTCTTATTTACACATGCAATTACATAATTTGTCCTGTATTCTTAATCAAATAGTAGACGATTGACTTGTTCAAACAAGACATTCAAGAACGAAAGTTATCAAATTACTATTATTTATTAATAACTATTATGTAAATTACAACTTTCAGGGCTATTGAGGTGAGCAACTTGTTGATAAAATTTCTCTAGTGCAAAATATTATCTTGCTTCCATAAGCCGATAATCCACAARGGAATTGGGTTATTCCTACAAAAGTCATCTTCAGAGTCCAGTKAGAAAACGAGAGATAGTCGATGCTATTTATACCTCTGGTTCGTTGRTAATGTTATGTAAAGATACGTGGGTGTTATCACAACTCGCAGTCTTCTGTTTGAGGTCGTGAATAAGTCTTTTGTAAGGTGCCGGTAATTGTTGACTTCGGTTAATCGGTTTTTGTTCCAANCCCCCCACTTTTTTCCAAAGTGATTTTGACTAGTTGCTGAAGGAAAAACGGTTTTTAGGAGATGTCCGAGTTCTCTGTTATTATTGTCTATATTTTCTTTATCCTGAACTTACCCTGCGAGCAGAGGTTTTATTTCTGACCCTCCGTGGAGCTGGCTGTCGGGGAGAAAAAATAACTCGAGGTATTTTTTCTCCCCGACAGCCAGCTCCACGGAGGGTCAGAAAAAAAACCTCTGCTCGCAGGGTATCCTGAACTATATGCCGGTAGCTCTTCGTATATTTCGGCGATTGATATTTCTTCAGAGCCAACTTCAACGTTTTCAAGTAGCCTGTCCTCGAAATTCACGAAAATAATTCTTAGTTTATAATCGATAACAAACTCATTTAGTACTTTTTTAAATCAGTTTTAATACCCACTATTATGGACGAACTCGGAACTAGTACATTTGAGTACACGTTCGATGTCATGCTGGTTATGAATAAATTAAGTGTCCATCAACTGTTGGCGCACATACAACAAATAAACTTCGCTTGTTTCAGCCCTTCTCTCCTTTCTCTCTTCTTAACGCGTGCGTTACGTATTTGAATTTATCACGGTATTAAGTTACGCGTTACAAACACTGGTGTTCTATTACGTAGTGACCGTTTGTAACAGGGGTGTATTGAGTTACGATGATTATGTAATGTCCTCAACATATGAAACGTGATCGTTTTACCGATTTAGCATTACCTCTCTCCTTTCTCTCTTCTTACGGGTCGTCTAACACTATTGCATTACAAGTTCTAATTACGTAGTGACTATTTGTAACAGGGGTGTATTGAGTTACGATTATTATGTAATGTCATCAACATATGAAACATGATCGTTTTACCGATTTAGCATCACCAAGCCGGGCTCCCTGTGACGAGACGAGACTTTTGTTTGTCTAAACGAAGAACATGCACCAACGCTTGCGAGCAATAAAAGTGTTCAGAATAAATATTTTTTTCCTAGAATACCTAAGAAATAGTATTTAAAAAACACTTGGATCTGAGGGCTGACCCAAGGAAAAGAATTGAAATTTAACGGCCATTGCTTTCAGACCGGAATTTTCTTAGCCCAATCATTGGAGAGCTTTCATGTTAGTTACTCTCGTTAATTTAGACTTACTTTAGAATAAAGGGAGTATAACACGACAATCGTCGTGAAATAGCCGTGGGTAAAAGAGGAAAAGAAACCTTCTTGGTTTCACGTTGTTTCGTTTTGTGTGTGTGTGTGTTTTTTCTTTCATTCTTTGACTATCATAATTTCAGAGTCTGGGGTGGACGAATATAATGGCGTCTGTTTTCTAGAGGATAGTGAGTTTGTTAGAAAGATTAGAACAGCGACTGCTGGCGATAATTATCAACCAATATCGTTTCTTTATAGCTATATTTTTTACTTAGGCATCCAAGTTTTCATGGCAAATAATTTTTGGTGAAACATTTGTACAATGTAAGACTCATGTGGAAATGTATTAAAGCTTATGTACATCGAGTTTCCGAAATTAAAAAAATAAAATAAATCGGAAAAGCTAGAGCCGATGCTTTTTCCACCGATAATGCGCAGACTTGAAGGCTTTTTAGGAGAACAAGCCCTTCTTCTATCGAGGAAGGAGAGAAATCATAGATTTGGTCGTGTTCGCTTCTCTTTTCAGGAATGAACAATTAACTAACATTAACTTTGATAAAAATGAATTCCACTTACCGCATGTACCTCACTTGACTCGAAATATGTCCCAGAGCGCTCGACTACCAAGAAGTCATCGATAAAACTGCCACTAAGCATAAAAATTGGCGAGATAGAAAAATAAAATGAGTAGGAAAAGACTTTGAGGTGAAACCAGTGCTCAGGAGCGTGGTTTCAACGGCCGTTTGTACAGATCAAACATGTTCCTGATGTGCCCATGWTGTCGTGACTTAATTCATCCTTTTTACAGATTAGATCCTAACACATCACCGATCGCATTTAGAATCACGATCGAAAGAAGCAAAGACCAGNGTCGTGAATAAGTCTTTTGTAAGGTGCCGGTAATTGTTGACTTCGGTTAATCGGTTTTTGTTCCAAATTTGTATACCAGCTCTCAAGTGTAAGGCGTTGATGGTAGTTGGYGCTATATGCAWTACATGTTGCAGARTCCCAGTYAATGTCGTGTTCAATGATCTTGTGATGTTGTGATAGTTAGGATCTTGTTCATTAGTGGTGCGTTTGTGTTTAGTGAGGCTGTCGTTTAAGGTCCTACCAGTCTGTCCGATSTAAGTGCAAGCTATTTTGTAAATAGCTACTTGTCTTTTAAGCGGTTTGTCTTTGTCTTTCATGTTAGTCAATAAACGTCGTAAAGTCTTAATAGGTTTGTGAGCAACACGGATGTCGTAAGGTTGTAGAATTYGTCATATAGTCTCAGAAGTCTCGTTGGTTTTGTCGGTGAATGRTTTGTTGTTGAGGGTGTTTTGTCYAACAAAATCAGCATTGTAATTGTTCTTATCAAATTCACGTTGCAGATATTTGTTCTTSTCGTGAAGTTTGTCAGGCGAGTCACAAACAAGTTGTACTCGTCTAGTAAGCATCTTGATCGTAGTCTCTTCGTGTGTTGGGTTGTAAGATGACTGATCGAGTAGTCTGTCAATGTGTGTGGGTCTGCGGTAAACAGTAGTGTGTAGAAGATTGTTCTTGTGGCCAACCAAACAGTCTAGAAAAGGTATAACACCGTTTTCTTTGATCTCTCTGGTGAATGTCGTCAGTATGTYATGCAGTCATGGTGTCGTCAACGTAGGTAGCGGAATTACTAGTAATTATTAGTAACTACTGTTAGCTTGCGCAAGAAAGAAAACAACCTCTGCAATATTAATTTCCTTCTAACCTCTATTTCTACAGATGCCTTCTCCTCAGTGGCTACTCGTTGATACCGAAAATGTGCGCGGATAAAGCAGCTAACTTTAGAATTTTTATTCATTGAATTATGTATTTGCAGCATTSCAATAGAAGTAAAACAAAGAGTGAAAAAGTAATGCACCCTTTTCAAATTAAGTAAAAATATAACTGCATAGCAAGTACACATAMCTCTTGGAGGGGGTGAAAGTTCGATTTCCCATTAAATGATGATTTTTATCAAATACTTCAAGCGGTCATTGAAAAGGATAGSATTACCAGGGACTCAWCATCAAATTTCCATTTATACAGTGYGTATTTGTTTATGMTGATGGACTTACAAACGGATGTAAACAAAGAGGCACTTTAATTTAAAACCACGAACCCGCATGTGTTCAAAAAGAGGACAATTCCCACCTTTTCSCGCAAGGAAAAGAAATGATAATTARTCCACAAAATGAACGTCTATCCAAATAACTTAAGCACGGATAAAGAATATAAATACTGCATGACCAAGGTGGCTACAAAAAAAGGAAAACTTTCATTATTACATAACCGCGTGCTTATGGTTGTGCTTAAGTACATGTCGTTTAAATATATATTTAAGAAAATTGAATATTAAAAAAAATAGTGAGTAAAAAATAACAACAAAATAATTAGAGTAAGTCATAACAGTAAGTTAATAATTTAGTTAATATATACTCAATTAAGTATTACAGTGTTGTTAAAGATTACAATAATACAATAATACAATAATGCAATAATACAATAATACAATAATAAAAGAATATAATGATATTATGCAATGATTTTTTCTTGCCACGTAAATACGTTTTGTTTAATGCTTGATAAGAAAAACGCTGCATGAGATTAGGAACTACCAAAGTACATTACTGGAATATGAAAAAATGAAATATACAAATAAATATCAAAAAAGGATATGTTAATGTAACCAGTTTTAATGTATAACAAGTATTAAAATTAGGTTTTTTTTTAAGATAGCTGTTTATACGTATGTAACTATAATGATTACTAACTAATAATATAAATATAAAAAAGTTAATARGTTAATGAATGAGAGCATTAAACTGATTAAACTTTCAGTAATAAAAGCGTTTCACCATAGCATCTTCAGTGTGAGATTTACAGTTTGAACTAACAACTCCCCATCCATTGTAAGGACAGTCCTGAAGTGAGGCTTCTGAACTTGAACATTGCATTTCATCCAACCACTCTACCATTTCCTTGTCCATTGTGKTAGTACGTTATATATTTGCTAAAACCAAGTTGGCGACAAGCAACTTTGCCTTCATTCCCGTCCCAGCTATCTTGACATACWGTTCCCCATTCACCGTTGTGATAGACTTGTAMAACACCAACACCAACATTAGATCCTTTAATATCAACTTGCATAGGTCGCAAATACATATAATAATATAATATTTTGACATCTTTCTTKGTCCTGACTGTAAAACGTTCGTTCCGTCTCTAACTCGCTCCATAATAAACCACGATATCTTTATGCTGCTTTTACACTAGAAAATGCTGTAGCTCGATAATGAACGAAACGATTTGGTTTGTACGTCATTCATATGTTTCTTTCGAGGTATTTTATACAAATGCAAGGATTAGCACCGCATACTCTGGTTAAGGAATAAAGRCAATTCACAGTAAGAACAATTTGCCTTAACAAGTCGTTTGACAGCACATACCAAGATGATGTATCATTTTAAGTGTTTAATAACYTTCACACCTATTTATCTAAATTGGAAATTAACACTTCTCTGAAATTCCTTAKTACATTCGCCCTGTATATTCCTTTCTCGCAGCCTAAAATTATTTTAAACGTAAATATTAATTACATGGAAACAAACTGAATTTGTGCATTCGGGTAGTAAATYATGCAAAACATATATGGGAACCAGCGCAAACTAATTTCTTGATGAAGGCGACCTATGAAATGCTGCCAACCCCGCCGAACGTGATGACATGGAAAGTGTCAGGGGAAGATAAGTGCAGATGTGGTAAATATTGCACGCTGCGACACGTGCTGTCAGCCTGTCCCCTTGGTCTAAAATAGAGTTATACATGGACACTATCAAGCCGTGAAGGTTATTTTGAAATCAATGAAAGCTAAATTGCGACAAATTAAAAATGGAAAACTGTCCAAACATGAGGTGCACAGCCAGGTATATTTAGTTTCTTAGTGCTGATAGCTAGTAMAGGATGGATGAAGGCAGCTAACAGGGTGCAAATGATAGAGGAGGAGTGGCCTCCAAGCCTGTGCATTCCATGTCATCTAGCCACACTCTTTTCWGCCCGTGTCCATTGCCCCAAGTATTTACATATGTGCTAAAACCGAGTTGTCTACATGCAACGATGGCATCATTCACGCCCCAGTTATCATTACAGACTGTTCCCCATTCACCATTGTGGTAGACTTGTACGAGAACACCACAGCATCACTGTCCTAATATTGCTTTAATAACCAAAGACCACGATAACATCAAACACAATAACATACATTTAGTATTGATTTATATATGTTTGCTAACATCAAATAGGCGAAACGCAAACTCGTCTTCACTCCAATTCCAATAATTATGACAGTGTGGGACAAACCATTGCATTCGACTTGTACACATGCAYCATAATAGGCACCTCTTGCACCTGCTTTAACTTCTCTTTGTTTTAATTCCCACTTTCTTAAACTCGTTATTTAGAACCGCAGGAAAGCCTATAAGACATAATTAAAATGATAGCCTTTCATTTCAACTTATTGCTGTTCAGTAACTAATATCATGTCAGRATTACACGAGAATTACACGCTATACTCGGCAGCKATACTACCTCTCGCATTTATGRTTTCGGRAAGGGGGCTTCTCTCAAGATGTTTCTGAAGTCGCCACACTATCGCGAGCAAGCAAAGATCGTTCACTCATCAACTTCAACAAAAGAGGAGATTACARCATCTGGTCATGACGCGTTGGTATGCCTTTACAAAGGAAAGCYTGGCGAGAAGCTTGATTACCTGAGATATACAATATACYGTGCAAAGTTGGCAAATAGTACTTCACAGATTCGTCGTCACAGCCTCCCTCCTACTTCTGAAGCTACAAAATGCCACAGCGTAAGAGTATACCTCCAGGTCCAACAGCACAAAGGTGAAGACGGGAATATKGCACTRTCGGAATGGGGATGGAAGATAAATGCTGGCCAAGTAGCACCTGTCCTGACTGATTTACCTCCAGMACCTGAGTCATTATTACGCGTCATCAAATGTAACTGCACAACCGACTGCAGCAGCAAGAGATGCACCTGCCGMAWACACAACTTGGRGTGCTCCGCAGCATGTGGWCAGTGCAAGGGATCTGGTTGCAGTAACTTGAACCAGCACCTTCTCGACATTCAAKACGACGAGTTTGATTGAATCAGTATATACTTGTAAATRCTTCAATCCTCTCCTYGCCTCCACCCTAGCTCTCCCCATTCCCCTTTAAAAGAGCTTAACTACGCAGGCTAAGTCTAACAGACGACTTTGTGAACATAGCATAGCATTCAATTACAGCTGAATAATCTAGTAATTTCTTTAGTATTATATTAAGGAAAACCACGAAGCATGAAATAATATTGTAGTGCATTGTAGTTGAATAGTAATAGTAGTAATGTTAGAMAAGCTGAAGAAAGCTACATCAAACTAGTTAAAGCAAGATGAAATGTATAGAACATGATTATGAGGGAATATTTATTACAAATTATTGTAAACAACCACTACTTACTCTTGGCCAAAACCGAACAATGGTGACTTAAACATCGAGTCGGTCAAAAGGATATGTTCGAAAAGACTTATATGCAAGTGTTTTACCTTTATATTAAACTTTTTACGTATTCTGGCACAAATCCAATCATAACGGTACAATTTGAAGGGTAGAAACAGTCGCTTCCGATTTGGAACGTCGTTTTYATGTATTCCGGACTTCGATTGCAAAAGATTTTTAGTATGTTCATTGACGTGGTATCAGTGACTGTATTTTGAAGAGAAAGTTTCTGTTGCAATTAGATGAAGGTCAATTCATAAAATGAGTGGACTGATAATTTATAATAGTTTAATGGCTCTGCCATAGTTATGTTTTAAAATCTAATTTATGAATGTTTTATATGTGATAATTTAATCAGTTCAGCTCGAATGTTTTAWCAAATAAACAATCTATCTATCTCGTATTGAGATTCGCACTTAAACCACGTTTGATAATCAATGCGTTAAGTGTTTTYGTAAATGACCAGCTAAGCTTTGTGGATGCTGCGTGCAGTTCAAATCCAAATCCTTTTAAGKAATCTCTTCTACCAGAGCAATCAAAGTACTTGGTACTTGATTATTCAAAAGGGAGACAGCACTACGTACAAGTAAATGATAAACACTCTGAAAAAGTAGACATAGATTTTGGCGTGCCCCAGAGATCTATACTTKRCCCTGTTTTATTCGATTTGTATGTCAATGATCTACCAGACAACGTGACTTGCTCCTGCGTAAAATACGCCGACAACACCACATTCTACTGTCACGATTTAACCACATGAGTAGATAAGATGAAAAATACGTTTCAAGAACTAGAACAATGGGCTTTTAAAACAAATTTATCGTTAAACGAAAAGAAGACCAAAATGATGCTCATTTCAACAGACCAAATGTCACGCTCACGCGATCTCCATGAAACAACTCCATCTATTACGCTCAAAGRACAAACAGAAGAAAGGGTTAAGTMATTTAAACTGCTTGGCACTTGGCTAATGGAAAACCTCAAATGGTCTGACCATGTAAAGCATGTGTTATCATCATACTACGGCGCCTTGTCAACACTCCGTAAAATAAAAAACCCAGCACCACTTCATGTTAAGAAGCAACTCGCAGAAAGCCTGGTACTCTCAAAGCTCCACTACAATGACATCGTCTGTTATCCCCTACCTGCTTACCTACAGAAAAAGTCCAATGAGTACAGAATTCAGCAGCAAGTTTCGTTATCAACCGCTATGCCAGAGAAGAAGATGTTGTGAAGCTCAGCTGGCTACTAGCAAGAGAGCGAACTCAATTTAACCTGATAAGAACCGTTCACAATGCAATATACAACCAGTGTTGTCCAGTATACCTCCCATTAGAGCTACACTTACCTAAAAGGCAGTTAAGTTCAAGCAAAGCCCCACAAGTTTGTATCCCACTAGAATCAGGGACGTTTCAAGACTCTGCGTCAAAAATATTTAATGAACTAACACCAGATCTTAGAACTTGTGCAGATTTAAGAACTTTTAAGCGTGACGCCAAAAAGATCCTGTGGGAACGGGCGAAAAAACGACTTAATTTTGAATGCCTCTTATTGTACATAAACATTGTTTTATAGATTTATATAGCTCTGGGATTTCATTAGTTATTCAAATCCCATTATTTAATCGATTTAGTTATCGATTATAAGATATCATAGATAATTTCATTAATTTAATTACTTTTCCTAAAACACAGTAATCACTTTGCACTCCCGTCTGTATCTAGGTTTGCCCAGTTTATTAATCAATAATTAGTAATTTATGCTGCCTTTAGGACGTTGGTACAATGGCATATTTCCAAATTGCAAAATAAAATTAAAAACACAGTCATTATTTTTTGTTAACCAATTTATCAATTTCAAAAAGGTATATTTACGATGTCCTTTATTCCAAATATCAAGACAGCAAATGAAATTCACCCCATTTCGAATCGTGACCGTACTTACCTTATCAGTTCGTTAACCGATATTTGCAAAACAATCCAGGTTTTCGACTAACKAAGGATTAGAAAATGCACTGCAAAGCATATACGCACACAGCCTACAGACAGTATAGTAGTATAGTATAGTGAAAATGATCACTTGAATAGTTGACATAGCAGCGAGACGTCAGACACACAACGGGACCTTTTGCCATTAAAAAATCAAAATCTCCAGTTTCTCGTGGTTAATCTTTTTTAGATTGTGTAATACGAAATTTGGTTTGTTACCTACTATATGACAGCGTTTTATTCARATCATGACTACAGAAACCAAGATATTAAAGAAATATCGATTTAAGTTAAAGATAAAAAGTTTTTGTAGTCCAAATTTGTTACATTGCGTCAGTTGCCTTATCATCCTACGAAGAAAAAAACTGCTGTAGAAATTTCAAGACATTTGACCATGTAGTTTTTGAGTTTTAATATTTTTTAAATAACGTATGCAACCGACCTTTCGTGATGTCATAAAAATAGAAATTCTTCAAGTTCTGGTACTGCGCAYKCTCGTACAYAAACTGGCGCGCGCGCGAACAAAAACTATATKGAGCCACCTTAAGCTGTAAGTATTTGTTAAAAGCCTTTAGGTCATTTAATTTGGGACCCTTTATACAGTGGGTTAAAGTGTTTTAAACAACGATTTTTCAACAAACCTTTTCTCGGTACCAAGAGGAGTTCGACAAGGAGACCATTTAGTCCTTTTCTTTTTATAATGTACATTATATAATATCCTCATCCAACAGCGTTAGTTACTTCGAAAATAATTACATATTAATACTTGCACTGAGTGTTTATTTGCTTATTTAATCTAATTGTGTATACTTTCCTGTAATTTATTTAATTATTATCAAGAAAATTATTATATTATTACTATATTACTTTTATTATATAACAATTTTTTTTAATAATTATACTATCATCAAATTAGTAATATATATAGTATGAGTGGCCGTGTTGTATCAGATATACAACCACGAGGCGTGGCCGAGTGATTGTATATCTGATACAACACGGACACGAATACTGTATATGACTTATCAAACGTCTA
>NW_022261743.1:7805-26760 GCF_009602425.1 Actinia tenebrosa | reverse complement strand
ACGTAATTATATTATTTGTTTATAGATATGTTTTTAAGGTCTTTTGTCGGTGGTTCGATTTATTGCGCGGGTATTGATTTTTATTAATTCCTGAAAAACTTTTGTCACGTAGGAAAAGTCTTGAGGAAAGAGTTAGTTACTTCTCCTCACGGACACATAGATTTGAGAGTCGCTTTTCGTGGCTTTCGTCTTTATTTCTGTCTTTGAATCTGCTTCCAACTCTGAACTGCTCTCAACTCCACCTGAGCAGTTACTTCTTCAACTGAACTAAAACTGTGCTGCTTGCGCTTAAGTAGCAATGACAAACTTAATGAGATGACGTCAAGCAGAAGCTTGATTGACATCTCACACTATTCTCATTGGCTAGTCTAATACAAGCATAATAATTATCTAGTTTCCAATTCCCTAGGTGGAATTCAAATCTTTCCAAAATTATCATACTTATGGTATATGCAAACGTCCAGCAACTTAACCGTCGCTTAACTAAGTACTTTTTTATTAGCTATTGAGATGAGGTTAGGAGGATATTCGAAATTAACAGAGATTTGTCTGCTACAAAGTGGGGCTATCAGTCGATTACTGACAGCGCCCAGTTACTTAATATTCATTAGGATTGGGACATAGTATCGCTACCTAGACAACAAAATCTAAGCATAAAAATTATAGCCACAAATCCTGTTGCTTCTTCTGCCTATCTATCGAAATGTCAATCAACATTTGCCGTTTTTCCATTATCTTTGACATTTCGGCTTCTTTTTGTTTTGCTATTCCTATCTTATGTCAGACTTGCTGGCGTTCACTGAGCCACAGATGGTTTTTCTCTACTTATGGATTATTTATCATCGATTCCTTATTTACACTTTGACATTTTCGGTTCCTTGTTGTTTACCTATCCCTTTCTTATGTCGGACTTGCTGGCGTTCACTGAGCCACACATGGTTTTTTTCTACTTATGGATTAATTGTCATTGATTCCTTATTTACACTTTGCAAGCAAGAACAAGAAAACCATGGCTACTCTATTCAAGTTGGGCTCTCAAGGACACGGCTTAAAAACCGCTGATTGGCTAATTTAAGTTTCAACTGAGGCTGCGCATTATGCTTTTCATTTGAATTTATTTTTTAATACAAACTCAGCTAAGAAGAGGTGAGACTGTAACCGGTAAAGGATTCGCAAGTCCATGAACAGTTATCAAGCGGTTGAACGTGTAAAATGAATCTTCCCATAATCCTTGTGGGCCTCAGCTTTATAGCTTTTCATGTGACTAACTTTATTGAAATAAGTATATATGCCGTAGTTGATCAAGAAAACGAGACATGAGTGATACGATGTTCGGAAGATGGTGAATTGTCAGTTAATAAGATAGATTTTCCAACTATCAATCATACAAAAACGTATAAATATATTCAAGGGGCCTTAGGATTTTTTTACATTGGTTACGCAATTCTGAGGTTTTTAATGAAAATCCTTACTTGAAATAATCCATTATATTCATGGTAGCAGATATTTATCCTTCACATTGCTTCATAAGTTTACCCATTGTTTTTTTAAATCAAAATTTTAAATTTAAATTTCAAAATTTTAAAATTAAATCTTATAATTTCATTGTTTTTATCAGAGTTATTACAGGGGAATGGTTATGAAACCCGTTGAACACCAAAGCGGGATCTCTTTGTCATGGTTTTGACTTGGTCACGTGATCACGAGAGTGCACACAATCAGCTGTGATTTCGAAGCGTAGATCGAAGAGTAGTGACAACAAGCGATATATATATATATATATATATATATTATATTTATTATATAGTGAGTTTTACCTAGCTAGATTTATATTACACTATGCAAGGCCGCAACTGTGCGGTTTTTGACTGTGGATCGTGTAGACGAATCAAGGGAATTGGTATTTGGAAGTTGCCCTTAGCTGTGGACAAGAAACATCGTGAATGGCGCGAAGCTTGGCTTAGGGAGCTGAAAAAAAAACCCAGAGAGATTGACTCCGATTTTAGAGATCAGATAAAGAAGGACCGAGTCTACACCTGTGAGAAGCATTTTGCACCCGGAGATGTGGAAATATGTAAGTATTTGAAACAATGTTTACACGATCTCATCCCTCTGAACTTATAAGATCTCGTCTCTTAATCTTCGATCTTTTACTATTTTATTGCAGTTCACACCTACAAAACGACTCGAAGAAAGCCGAAATTCGGTGCATTTCCGAAGCTGGATATGCCTTCAAAAAGTATACAAACTTGCAAGCCATCGCCGACACCAGAGCGTCGCCCCGTCCAACCAGTTGAGGCTACTATTGTCAGCATTAATGCCTGCTGAAGGACATTCTCCGAACTCTGCCATAGAACCAAGAATTTGAAATCTCTGAGCGAGTGGAATTTAAAAGTGATGCCGGACCGTTTTATCCTCAAGAAAGAAGCAGATCTCTATCTCATTCCTAAGTTTGGGTCTAGCATTTACTGTTAAAGTGTTTGGGGCCAACTTGGTGAAAGATCGCCCTGTACACACCGATAATCTTCGCTCCATGCGAAATTGTGACTATTTCTAATCTCTCTTAAGGGATTAGAAAATTACGAACTTTGTGATGGAGTTATTGCAACCGAATACTGACTGCTCAGTTATATCACCATGTTGTCCCTATTGTAGTCATTGACCAGATGGACGACCAGAATGATAAGATGCAGCAGTTTCCTCATGAGGGATCTTGGAAAACTATGGACTGTTTACTAATATGTGAACATAATTTCTAATAACATAATGTCTGTGAATCCTGCTCTTGGCATTGTTTATCCTCTGAAAAGGCAAGAAAAGCCAAGGAAAACAGATAGTCAAAGCCTGTACACATAAAAGCACCTGTGTCTAAGACTGACCCAGAGAGGTTGAGGTTAACTTTGCAAGGGCAAAGACTGCGCTGGACACAGCTTGAAAGGGAACTGAATGAAATGAGAGCGGAATTACAAAGTACTAACCTTGAGGTTGACCACAAACTGAGTAATGACCTAACAAAGATCCTTGGTTCAGGATCTCCATTTATGAAGTTATTTTGGGAACAGCAGCAGAAGCTATTTTCTAGCAGCCCTAAAGTAGTGCGCTATCATCCCATGATTATAAGATTTTGCCTCTCCCTGGCTACTAAGTCACCTTCATGCTTCGAGGAACTAAGGAATAGTGGGGTGCTAGTTCTTCCAAGACAGCGCAGATTAAAAGACTATCGAAATGCTATCAAACCAAAGAGGGGGTTCCAGCCTGAAATTATGGAGAGCTGAAAACAGAAACAAATGACTACTTTGACGTTCAACGTTATATAGTGTTCTTGTTTGATGAAATGAAAGTTCAAGCAAACCTTGTACTCGATAAAGTCACCGGTGAGATAACTGGCTTTACAGACCTGGGAGACCCAGACGTCAACTTTGCCTATTAAGAAAAGGTGAATGACATTGCATCCCATGTCCTGGTATTTATGGTACGCGGACTCTGTACTGAACTGAAGTTTGGCTCGGCTAACTTTGCAACTACAAGTACAACCGCTCATCAGCTTATGCCCTTGTTACGGGAAGCTGTATGCTTATTAGAAACCACATGCAATCTTTGGGTGATTGCTACTACTATGGCATCATATAACAAGTATGGTGTATGAGGATTTCAAGAATGGTCTGAAACTACTATCCAGGCTTACGTGTCAGCATGTCAACCTGACTACCTATTCCGTAATGAGGGTAAATCTTGCTGCACAAGTCTTGAGTTCAACGGTGGCTACGGTCCTAAAATCATTTGGGCCTGCAGAAGCGGCCGGTACTGCCAAATTCTGTGAAATGGTTGATGGTTTTTTCGACTGTTTAAATGTGAGGAGTACAACCGAACATATCAGGAATCGCAAGCCGTTCTTGGCTCCATAAGCACCAATTCAGGATGAAAGGTAAGCACTCTACCAGAATAGAAACAAACTATAATGCATAAAATAATAATTCCAGGAGTCCTATGACCAGGAGGGTGAGAAAATGGAGATAAAATTGAATAACAACAATACTTTAATATTTTTTTTTATAGATTTGAATGTCTCATGAATTTTTTAGAGTACTTGCTGGAAAACCAGCATTCAGAACAGACCTGGTAACTTTACCCAGAATGCCAGAGCCAGAATGTTCTTGTCCTGGCAGACATACGAGGAATTCGAAATCACCGTCCATTCTGCAATTGAGTGTACCAAGTTCCTTCTCCAGGAAGGCATGGAGATTGTCTTGACAGAACGTTTCTGCCACGACCCAGTGGAAGAGTACTTTGGGAGTCAGCGCAAGCTCGGGAGGCGCAGCAATAATCCAGACATCCACCAATTTGAGTACAAGGCCAATACCATTCGAATCCAGAGGACAGTGTCATGCCAGAGTGGTGACACGAGGGGGAGGAAGGATAAGCGACGATAATAAGAACAAGTGATAGATGCCAAATTACCATGTACAAAAAGAAAAAAAAAACTGAAGAATAATTAATCATTATTTTGCTTAATTTAAATCTCATTTGATTTCAAGTGATAATGACAATTATGAAACAAACGTTCAAGTCACAGTTTAAGATGCAAACGTTTAAATTTAGCTTATAGTCAAGTGAATTGAATACTGTTTTATGTTGTGCTATGACAGTTTTTGGATGCTTTTATTGCTTCTGGACCATGATTTACTAATTTCAAACTAAAGGTCAATAATTCTTTTCCTGCAAACATTATGATTGCAAAATATTAATACATATGAGAGTTAGTACTCTGATTATATGGATTGTTTAAAAAATGTGTTCGTAAACAATAATTTTCATATTGACATCTGAAATCTAAGCGAATAGAGCAGTAATTATGCATTTSAACAATGAATGTTAAACTTCAATATTATTTACCTKTTTGAAAGGACTGACAACAATAAAAGTCATTTATGTATGATGTCCAGAATAATTTTTATTTCTCTTCTCCAGAGTAAATGTGAACCATTTATGATGTTTTCACATACTGATTTGCTATAGATAAAAGTACAATCAGTGTGATTTATGAACATGATTGCAGATACAAATACCTAGAGTCATAACATACCGTCTGGCATTATCTCTTCCTATATTCATGATTTTTTTACATTATTAGGTATTAAAACGAATTTGTTTTATGATAACAGAAGTGTTCAAATTTACAATTGACAGCTACTTCTCTACTCAAGCCTTTTTTCATCCTCCTCTTCATAATTTCGACTTATTTCTTTGCGTAGTGCTTTAGACTTAGTTTGTTTACTTCTAAGCTTTTGATGCTGAATAATATCTTTAGCTAAAGAAAAGGATCTCACCCTTACATATAAATCTGCAATTGCATGTAAAACATCCTTTATTACATGTGTTGCTGGTACCAATTCTGAGTCAGAAACTATCAAATTATAATATGCAAGCAGCTCACTATCAGTTACGGACTTATCAGTTATTCCCTGGATATTTATACTATGTAAATTGCCATAAGGAGATAATTGTCTACAATAATGTTCTATTCTAAAGAAAAACGTTTTGTGAATACTTTGTGATATGCCAAAATCCTCCACGGCTAAGATTTGATACCCGTTTCTGGGAGTCACATCCATCCTCTAATTTTCCATCTTTTAAAATAGACCTTGCCTGCTGGCTTTCTGGTGGTCTTTTAGTACCATGCTTTTTGTGAAGATTATGCAGTACATAACCACTCAGATACTGCAGGCCAGCTGTTTCTCTGTCTGACAGTACAGTTCTTGGATGTGGGCTGTTATCCTTGGAGGTCTTCAATTGCTTGCAGTATACAAGCATGCAATCTGCTACCTTGGTTGATAATAATGTGGCAGCATTTCTTGAGAGTCCTTTAAAGTATTTTGCTGAGTTTAAAGGAATTTCAGTATAGTACTTAGCATAAAACTTTTCCGTGTCGCCATTCTTCGAATATCCATCAAATATAGACTTGATCATCGCAAATTCTACAGTCTTCCTTGAGCTCTTCAAATGAGTAAACTTCCATTTCATTTTTAAATGACTGAGTATACCGCTGAGCAGTTTTAACTTTGTGTACGGCAGTTTTCACTATGTCTGAAAGGATGCTTGGGGTGAGAGTGATACTTTGTTCTTTTGGAGTTGCGATAATGGTGTGTTTGGCTGTCCTGTGTCTTTGGTATCCTCCTCTGGTCTTATATCGTTTTCCACAGTCTGAACATACAATAACTTCAGGTTGAATCTACAAAACAAAATAAAAGTAAAAGCGTTAGTAACATGGAAATTTAATAGCTACTTTTAAAAGTACACAGATACTGCAAGGAAAGAGAAAGTGGTGTCTTGCTACGAAGCTGCTAGAGGAGACTCGACGATAAAGCCTTCGTAGCGAGTCAAAATCTTCGCATTATGCACTAAAGTTTAGTCAAAAAGAAAACAAATCATACTCACATTCTCAGCTGAAACTTTAAACTGCTTTTCTATATCTTCATCTTGCTCCAACAAGTCTAGAATAGCATCAAAATCATCGCCAAACAAGAAAAAACCTTCCACGCCGTCCGCCATGTTTAATGTTGTCATAGCGAGTGCGCACTCTCGTGATGACGTCACGGTACAGTTCAACATCAAAAGCGGGTCTATTATTTAGCCCTTTGATGTTCGCCGGGTTTTATAACCATTCCTCTATGAACTCTGTTTATATACACAAATTCAGTAGATGAGATGGCTGTTAGTAGTATGCTTTTATCCTAGTCACACTGTTTTACATATTTGAAGAATGAATATCAGTGTGTTCTTTCTATTCAGCTCCAGGTTATATTTCTTGAAACAGCTCTTATTATATTATATTGGTAGCTCTTTTGTAAAATCTTTTTTTGTAAAATTCTAGTAATGTTGACTTTAATAACTTTAACTTAAAAATAAAGACTTAACATAAAATAATGTCATTAACGAATATTTTCACGAAGCTTTTAAAGTTCTTCGGTCGCAATTGTGAAGTGGTGATCGCAAAAAAATTTTCCCTCTAATGCCTCAATATGTACAATAAGGCAAGTTATGCAAGTTAAACACAAAAATTCTTAAACGGCGCATATTCATAAAAAAGAGCTCATTTGATATTTTATGTAACGACAACTATTGAACAATATATTAAAGTCTCAAGCTTATATTTGTTGTCCTGACCTTATAAATGGACAAAATACGAAGTTCATTTGCATCGATTTTTACCACGACTATCAATATTGTTGCCCCAAAATAGCATCGTTTATCATGATGATTAATGAGTCAATTTTCTTCCGAAGGCCACAGACATTTTCGTTATGGACTACAGATTAATATACATGATCTCTATCTCCAATCAAAGTCAGACTGAAATGCTAGGGGGAAAAGAAGTATGAGTGTTCTGAAGCACGAGTAACACTAGCACGTCCGGCATCTTGTTTTTCGGAAATTTCGCGCATGCGCAGCGGTTTTTATGTCGTGTCAGCGCTCTCGAGGTTATCACATTTTATCACGCTACCGTCAAAAATTTCAAGGAAAGATTCGAATTCATATCCGAAAGTACAATGATGGTTTGGAAAAAGTAAAAGTTCCAATGGTATATGGAGTTGCTTTAACTATGGAAGAGTTTGAAGAATTGAAAACAAAGGCGCTCAATAAGCGCATGTGGCTACTGCCATAAGAAATTATTGTTATATAGGAAAGGAATGGAGGAAATTGGTAGCTGTTTATTGAGAATGGTAATGGGCAATATATGCTTTGTTTTATGCGTTTGTGTGTGTTGTAAGATATTATTTGAAAAAACAATAATTCGATAGAAGAACAACAACTTTATTTCCGAAGTTTATGGATTGTGAAATTTTGGGCTCCCTGTGGTGTTAGGCTTCGCCTCTACGAGGCATTAGACACAGAGGTACAATACTGGGTTACTTGGGCAAAATGTCCAGAGTCATGTTAGAAACCAATTCCACCCAACCCGTAGATTATGCAATAATGCTTGTACAGAACCAACATGAACAACAAACGGTAAGTCTACCAAAAAAGAAGAGTAAAGTGTCTGAACGAAATCATTTGAAGTCTCAAGAACACGGATTGAATGAACCTAATAAAAAAAGTTGGATTAATATGCAATAATCTAGAATGCGTCGATTCAGATAAGTTTAAACTTGACGTTGTAGGCTTACTGAGATAAGTTAAGGTAATTCTTCTTGTAAGTCTTTATTTCATTTACTATAAGCCATTCCCCACTAGATGGTAGTTTGACCTAGTTTTTTGTTTAATTAAAGTCGTACAAAATCGCTCAACTAGTACTAACCGGTTCCAAATTATTTAGGGATTTTCCATTTTAGAAAATAATGAATTAGAATGGTTTTATCAGCCAAACTAGCATGACAATGGACAAACTGCCATTCGTTGTTTATTAATTTTTTTAAACACTTGCAAACTTCAGCGAAAATTCAATTTTTTTGGTTTGAAAACCTAAGAGAGGGACTTTGGAAGCTACTTCAATAAATAGGCAATACGCAAGTTTGGTTCTCCTTTAATCAACACGCAAAATATTTGTGTTTACAATATGTACATTATGAAGTCATTGATAAGGATAAACAAAATGAAGGGTTTTTCAGTGATCGCTTGGCATGGTTATTACAAAACAGTGTGAGAAGACACGGTTCAGTGTTTTTTGTAAATGCAATGTTAAAACTGGCTTAAAATTAACACTTTTAATCATTCACGTCCATCTGTATGCTTTTTTATTACTAAACAAGCTGTATAAATCCTCCTATACAAGCTATTTGGCATTATATGATAAATTTTACATAAAGAAATTTGGTTATCTATATGAAGAGTCTTGTTATTACATGGACCGTATTTTTACCGCAATGACAATTGAAAAAAAGAAATGTCCCTGAAATAAAATTCCTCCGAAACTCTCTCCGATAAAAGTTGAGTTGTGATGATGATTTTTGCTTTGTTTACATCCTCAAATGTAGCACAAAACCAGTTTTTTTGTTATGACTTTGCCACTTGAACTCCTTCATACTTCCTTCTATCGATAATGATGATTTTTGAACCAAAACTTTCCAGTGAATCACTCGTAGTAGATTT
This sequence comes from Actinia tenebrosa, assembly GCF_009602425.1. Next base: position 17,673 of record NW_022261743.1, on the reverse strand, counting down.
GAAGCTTCGTTGCACAGTATTTAGTTTGAATGTCTTCAACTCAAAAACCAGTTTTTATCAGTTGTTTGATTCGTGAGCCTGGCGCTGCTTTTGATTGGCTAACAGACAAAATCTAGTAAAATTGGTTTTCCTTGAATTCATGATCGACCTATGATCGACCTTGCATCATCTGCAAAGTGATGTCTGAATCGTTGAAAATCAGCTGCGAAATGCAGCGTTTTTCAATGCTTGAAAGCTACTTTAATCGTAAAATTGTATTCGTGACATTTACCACAAGCAAAAGAAGGCCTTATCAAGCAAATTGAATGGAATACCAGTGAAATATAATCATTTGAAAAGGAAGATCTTCGTTCACCATGCATGCATAATTATGTAAACAAAGTTGTGTTTTTCTCACAAAAATGGTTAAATAAGACGGAATTGTTTTAAAGATATCCTTGTTTGAATAAAAGAATTTAGTTGGGCAGTAGTGCTGCACTTCGGAAATCTACAATTTATTGTGAGAGACGTTTTTTAGTTTAATTTAGCTCACTATCGCTTAGCTTACTATTTAACCTGGAGATTTACCTTGCATTTGAGTGTTTTATATTGCGCTTTTCAATTTANATGGAAAACTGAGCATTGTGGGACACCTTCCAATCTCACGATCGCAGAATTCTGTTCACATATAATCGCAAACGATCGCAAACGATCGCAACCGATCGCAACCGATCGCAACCGATCTCAGACGATCGCAGACGATCGCAGAGCTGTTCACATATAATCGCACTCGATCGCCAGCGATCCTTTGTGATCGTCTGCGATCGTCTGCGATCATATGTGAACCAGGCTTTATGAAACTGGTTGAATAATTTATTTTTACTATTGTTTTTTTGCTTTTCGTTGTGTTTTTTGTTTGGTAAATCCCCAAACGAAGGCATATCTATGATTTTACCTCACGTTATTGAAATTGGTTGAAATGTGCGAGTACCAGAATTTATAAGTAAGGTATTTTACATGATGATCGGGGTAAAGGCATGTTCATCTATAACTTTTATTGCGATTTTTAAAATTTACAGCATCCCTGACTATATTTACTTGAATATCTTGACAATCGATGAGCTTTTCAAGTTCAGAAATTTGAAATAGACTTAGAACAAGAAAACAATAATATTCCTTATCTGTCTTTTTATCCAAGTAAGCTTACTCGATGGCTTGTTTTTGTCCGAATCAGACTGAAAACTTGACAATTCACCATCTATCGGGCATCGTGTTACTCGTCCGTATCGTTTTCTTGTTAAACTACGGCATATGATCCAGGTGTTTGAGATAAAAACTGCGATTTTCGGAAGGAAAAATGCTCAACAGGAATCGTTTCCTCGTCCGTTATTGTCAGCGCGCCTGCGATAAATTCAGCGGTAAACCACAATGCGCACTCTCAGTCGATATCTAAATTAGCTAATAAGCGGTTTTCTAGCCGTGTCGAGAACAACAACTTTATTCCCGAAGTTTATGGATTGAGAACTTTTGGGCTCCCTGTGGTGTTACGGACTTACTTAAGTCGATGACATATAGTGGCTTCGCCTCTACGAGGCATTAGACACAGAGGTACAATACTGGGTTACTTGGGCAAAATGTCCAGAGTCATGTTAGAAACCAATTCCACCCAACCCGTAGATCATGCACTAATGCTTGTACAGAACCATCATGAACAACCATGAAACGGTAAGTCTACCAAACAAGAAGAGTAAAGTGTCTGAACGAAAATATAAGAAGTCTCAAGAACACGGAGTGCATGAACCTAATAAAAAAATTTGGATTAATATGCCATCATCTAGAATGCGTAGATTCAGATAAGTTTAAACTTGACGTTGTAGGCCTACTGAAATAACAAAGTAATGGTTATTCTTCTTGTAAGTCTTTATTTCATTTACTATTAACCATTCGCCACCCACTAGTTGGTATTTAACCTAGTTTTTTTGTTTCATTAAAGTCGTACAAAATCGCTCAACTAGTACTGTGTAGAGCCTTGATCAAAAACGTTGTCGCTTTTATATAATGAAGTTTTACATTAAATGTTTTGACTTTCAGCTTGCTTATGCTTTTGGACTAATAAGTTATCTTTAATATATTAAGGTCTTTCGGCAATTTTCATCCAGAAATATTTTTTAACGATGATTTGAATTGAATGTTTTACAAGATCCTAAAAGTACCTGGCATCGAAATTGTTAGAGGTATTTCTCAGGAACTTGAAAATGATTTCCTTTTTTAACGTTAATATACGAAATCCTATAGTGATTGATGACCACATTGCCAAAACCGGAAATGTTAAACTTTTCTTTGTTTGCCAAGGATCACTTCATCGCAACCTAAGGGTTATCTACATGATACAGAATATATTTCCATCAAGGCAAAGTAAATCAAGACATTAGTGTGAATTGTCATTATTTCGTCATATTTAAAAATCCTTGAGATAAACTTTAAATTCACAATCTCAAGCCAACCAAGTGTATACAGGGAAACGGAATATTTTATCACAAAATGTGAACGCTCAATGAGTAGACCTTATGGATATCCGTTTATTAACTTAAAGACAACCACCCCAGATGCGGATTGAGAACCAATATCTTTCCAGGAGAGGAGAAAGAGCAAGAGGAAAATGTTTCTCGGGAATATCTCCAGTAACTTGAGTGACAAAATCCTGCACTGCCCCCAGAGATTTCAAGAATGCAAAACTTAAAAGATGAAATGAATAACCTTCTCAAGAATCCTGGTTTAGATAAAAGTCAAAAAGCAAGGAAACACATTCAACTTCAAAACTATTATTTGCGTTACAAGAACAAGATAAATCACAGTAACGTGGGATTACTAGCTGGCTCAACATCACTAAGGAGCACAGCTTAAAAATTCACTCACCGCGGCCAGACCAATTTTCTTTCGAGTCCGCAATAGGGTGTATACCGCTACCTCCTCCAGAACCTTCTAACTTTCTTCCTCCACCGCCATCATTTGCTATCATACCCTCTCGTCTCCTAAAAGTACACTCAGTGAACCATTTCATTTTTCGGTCAATAACGTAAGTTATGGACCGCCAATTGACAAATCGTAGTGCGTGAAATTACCTTGGCATATAATAAAGCTAATTATTCAAATTTGAAATTTTAGGAATTGAATCAGGCGAGTCCATAGCGAAGAAAGTGTTGGTACAAAAGGTGAATAAAACTGACCAATCAGATAACGGTAAACTAGACAGAAATTGAAGTAATAACAGTGTTAGCCAATCATATTATCACGCTCTTACGCTCTTATTATATCGATGCGCTATCTGATGGGCTAAAAATATTGAACTAAATGTCGCAATATGATTGCTTAATGATACTATATTTTCATAGTGGTCCCGGTTGTAGTATCCCGCGCACAGTAAATTCCTCTGAACTTGAGCAAGTGACCTCGCTCAGGCTGCTGGGAGTCCAAATTAATCAAAAAGCTGTCCTTTGATGAGCATATCGAGACCCTTTGTAAAAAGCTCTTCGGCAGAGCGCATAGAAGTGTTGAGAAAGACAAGACGATTTTTCCCAAATATATAATTTGTATTTAAGACTGGGCAGAAGCCATATATCTTTGGCTGACCGTTCAGTCTATCTGTGAGTAGAAATTACTATCGTTTTTATATACTAAAAGCCAAAAAAATGACTTATTGATTTTTCAGAACATTTTCACATCGCCAAGTTGTCGTTCTGGTGAAAATTCCGATTGTGTTTTTGCCTTAAAACACTAACGAAGTTACCCGCGCTTGTTCTTTATTTCTCAACTAGTATTTTCTTTTTTTCTTTTTTTCTTTTTTTCTTTTTTCTTTAATGCAGTGAGCAAAGGCGTTTCAAGTTAATGGGTAAGTAAAACTTTCTATTGATATTAAGCTATAATATTTCAAACACTTAACTCATCAATTTTTTATTATTTTTTAGTGTAAAGATTCCAGTAGCACAGCCTACAAGGACCAAGTGAGAAAAACGTTTCATTAAATATTAAATTTTAACTATTATAAACTCTAAGGAAAGTTATATGTTATTCTCAAAAGTGACAAGGCTTATAAATGGCTTGCATTTTATCCCTTTCCATAGTAACTTTAGCAATCGTTCCTCCAAATTCATTTACACTCTATCCATTAATAAGCTCTAAACCACCACAATAGGTCTATGGTATATTATTCAGTGTTGTGTTATTTCAGGATGTTAATATTCTTACAAATTCTAAATTACGTACGTGAATCAATTATTGTTTTAGCAGCATTTTTAGGTGGGATAATGAAAAAAATATAGCACTGCTGAGGGAAATGCGCCTGCAGCAGCCTTACCTTGAGAGAGTTGGTTCAAAAGAAGGTGGCTTAAAATGAACTGAAATTCCCAATTCCGTAGTTTCAAAGAGTCTTCAAGGGATCAACGCACATAGAGAGAGGTTTAATAAGCTGTTGGGCACCGGACTTCAATGCTAAGGTGAGAAAAGAGGAGAACTCATCTGCCTGTAATCCTGAAGATCTCTCTGAAGCTGAACTACAACAAGCCTTGGAAGAGATTCAAGCAATAATAAGCAGTACCATATCTAACAAATGGAAACCTCCGCAGACACAAGTATCTGAAAGGGCCAAGGCTATGTCGATTAGAGACAAGGCCTTCAAGATATGAAGCCATTCCAAAATAGTAGAGGCTGATTCTAGCAATTCAGAAAAGAAAAAAGACTCAGACAGTTCTACCAGTGTTTCACTCAAGCCAGGAAGCAGTAGAAATAGGAAGGGAAWTGATGCACTCGATTACATGAAATCAAAGGAACATTACTGACCCTGAAATAAGGAAACACGAAATATAAATAAATTATAAGTTAAATAATAAGTTAAAAATGAAAAAACAGGATCAAATGTAAGCTTACTTGTTTAAACAGAAGCAACAGCAGCAGAAACAGATGCAACAACAGATGCAATTACAATTTCTGATGATTGGTCCATTGTCGAAACCGTCAAAATCAGCAAGAATTGTTGCTATTTGTCTGAAAAGTACATACTTTTGCGTGAAATGGGGGCGAGCTAAATTGCTATTTAAAAAATTGTAAAATTATCAGAAACATTTTTTAATGTGCTTCATAGCTAAACATCTATGATTTTTGTTAACATCGGCTGTTAGATTATTTACGGTGAAAACGGATGTTCCTTTCCCGGTGACGTTGCAACGTTGCGTTATAGGAACGTTGATTGCTCGTTTCCTCTGAGCAAGTGGCAACAATCGCGAGCAAATTGCTCGGTAAATTGTACCAGTACATTGTTGATAATCAAAGTTGCACAGGAAAAAAATATATTGAAGTATTTCAATCGAAATCAAACCACTTCAACAGAAAAAATATATAGTGTAGTTGGTGTGTGGTCTTTGGGTTATTCACCAGTAGAAATTGGATAGCGAACGAGCCTCTCTCGTAAAACAGTCTCAAACTTTATTGACTGTTTCACTTCCGACGGAACACCTATCCCTGGAAAGCCATGATGGAAAGAATGCACTGTTTCAACTTTTGCCGTCATAGAATGTATAGAGTATTGCAAGACCTCAAAGCCAAGTATCTCAGTTTCAAAACTAAGGCAAACCCTTGTTGATAATGGTATTTGTACTGTGTGTAATGTCCCGCCTGTTCAACGGTTACAATGTACTGAGATATGACTTCATTTCACTTGGAAATAATTAATGTTCGTCAAGAAGAGTCACAAACTGGAGTAAATATTCTAATAACATTTAACAACTATATAATGTTTAGGGCTGGAGTAGATCCATTGACTACAATGGTACAATTCACAAACCAACTTGATCGCGCTTGAAATAATGCAATCTAATGCAGTCATAGCTTGAAGGTTTATGTAAGATATCTGTCAAGGGTTGGAGGATCTAAGTTAGATAACTCAGAAATAATATTTCCACCATAGTAGGCAACGCAATTTCTCATAAGCGTACAAACCAAGTATTGCTTTTCAACTGAGCTCATATACCTATTTTTGCTTGGGTCACCCTTTTTATTGCAGTTTTCAAGTGTCCATAACATAATTAATGTCCATGCAAAGTTTCAGGACAAAGTTACTGGCAAAATTTCTTTCAAGGGAATTACCTTAAGCGTGTAATACTAACTGAAATGTTAGCATAATGAGCAAAACTGTTTATTTGTCTTTAATTCCCGATCCGGAGCCCAGACAACTTCAAGCAATGGCGGGTGCAATATTGCCAGTTATTTTCAGATGCGGTTTTCTACAACGGCCTTATAGAATTTTTATCTGCGCTGCTGTACTTTAAGTTGAATTTGCTAAAGTTTTCAGCTAACATTTGGTCGGGTCGGAACTCCTTCAACTAACACCTCAGTTACTTGGTTGTGTTTGCTTCATTATACCAGTAAATTAGGCTATGAATACCGATTACAAATGGGATCTTTATTAGATAAAGAATTTCCTCAAAGAAGCCAAAAAGAAGTTAAAATTCCAAAGGGTTCTAAAAGACCCCTTCACTTATTTAATCAGAAAAATCCCCCACCCCTAAACGAAAAAGATAAAAAGGTGAATAATATCGAAAAGAGAGTTTTGACCGTAATAGAGCAATAGAGCAAGTTTAAGATAAATACGTTAAGACTTCTAGTCGAGTTCGCAAAGATGAATGAAAACAGTGCCGTCGGTTGACCGTCGTTTTTTCAGTAAAGTTTTCAGTGACATTTTTTTTTTTTTTTTTTTTTTCAAAACTATAATATTAGCAAGTAGGTTTATGCGAAAACAATTGAAATACTCGTTCTCGTTTCCTATGAGTAAAATAGTCGATTCGGCGCTACACTACTCACCGACTATCTATTGACTCCTAGAAAACACGATCTCGTAGTGTAATTGCTAAATGATACAATAGTTCTGACATGAACTGCAAAGAGGAATATGAGGTCAACTCTTTGACGGCAAAACAGCCAAAGATCTACCTCAAGACGCATAATTTACAGGTCAGTGAAGGTAAAACGGCACTGGCAGCACGAATTCTTCTTTGCTCTGTATCCCCTATCTATCATGCTGACCAAGCATGTTGCAAATCGTGTTTTTTCAATGTATGGCTTTTGCACACCCATATAAAATTAAATAATAAAAAAATAAGTATTCTTTATTTGAAGTGGGTGTCAAATACAGCGTTAAAGTCTGGTTTCCAATCTGGCCCACTTTCAATCACACACCCCATCACTACATTGAGTATCAAATAAACTCTGATACATTGTATAAGCGCCACATGCAATGGCTGTATATAAATCCTTAATTCATTTTATTCCTATGAAGCCCAAAGGGTGGCTAATGTGCTTATTTCACATTACTTGTGACTATAATTTATATTTTGGGGTGTTTGGGTATTTCTTTCTCCCTTTACTACTGATATTTTGATCATAAATTACAAAGAAATGTATGGAGCGATGTTCGATGTTGAGTTTATGACGTCACAGACTACAAAAAATAATCGTTAAAATATCATACTTTCGTACTGAATATCGAGAAAACACTTCATACAGTGATTATTGGACCTTTAAAGAATATTCTTAGGAAGTTTCAGCTGAATCCAAGTTTGAGCGATTTTCGTCAGCGTAGCACTTTAAGAAAAGTTTGTTTAAAAAGCTAACTTTTTACTTTTTTTAAAAAAATTGAGATAGAAGTGCAAGCTCTTAAAATTGGAGGAAGAGAATTCCACAATTCAGGGGCAGCACAAGAAAAGGATCTACTACCATATGTTTTAAGTTTGTAAGACTTTGTGGCTAATAAATTTGAAGAGGAAGATCTAAGAATTCGAACGGGAACATAAGCTTTGACAAGATCACTTAAGTAAGAAGGAGCTATTTTGTACCGAGCTTTAAAGGTAAGCAAAACGATTTTGACAATAATTCGCTGTTCCACTGGCAACCAGTGTAAGTCATACAAGATAGGAGTAATATATTGTCTTGCTTTTAACTCAAAGTTACAAGCCTCGTCGCTGCATTTTGAACAATCTGAAGCTTCTGGAAAGAGGATTTTGAAAGCCCACATAAAAGAGAGTTACAAAAGTCAAGTTTAGATGTAATGAAGGCATGGACAAAAGTCTCACATGCACTTTATGAATAAGAAAAAACAATATTTGCACACAGCAGTTATGTTCATCAAATGTGAATTTCTCGTCGAAAATTGCTCCAATATTTAATATTCCTTGCAGATTGGAAGAAGAGATGGGAAGATCTCTGTCTCAGCTATATTAAGAGAAACAATAGGTGGTCGAGGACGATGAAAATTTGATATTTCAGAATTTCAGTTTTATCGCCATTTAATTTTAACTTTTTGCCAGCCATCCATCTGTCAACGTCAAGCTTCTTTTTAAGTCTTCGCAATTGCAAGTTCTGTTGAAGAGGATGCAGGAAAAATAAAGTATAACTGTATATCATCAGCATATAAATAAAAGTCAGTGTTATACTTCCGTACTATATCCGCACCAAGAGATGTATACAAGAGAAAAAGGATAGGACCTAAAACTGAATCTGTGGAACACCACATGAAAAATTACGAGATTCAAATGAGCCACTCTGTACTTTGACACGAAAAGATCTTTCAGATAGATAAGATTTTAAAAACCAATGAAGAGTCCAGCCATTAATGCCGTACCTAATGTTAAGCCTTTTTAGCAACAGACCATGGTCAACAGTATTGACAGCCGCTGATAAGTCAAACAAGACAAGGATAACAGCGCCTTGACTTTCAATGCTTTCCAAAATATCATTGTGAACTCTGAGAAGAGCTGTTTCAACGCTATGAAATTTCTTATAGGCCGATTGAAAAGTTCCATTAAGGGCATTACGTTCAAGATATTCGACCAGTTGAGAGGCAACTTCGTTTTCAATGACTTTGGGAAGAAACTTTAAGTGTGAAATCGGTCAAAAGCTATGAAACTCCTCTTCTGGAGACAGTGTCTGTTTCATGAGAATAGGTCTTATGACTGCAACCTTCAGTTCAGATGGCATAGTACAAGTCGTTAATGATTAACAATCTTAGTACGAACAGGAAGAAGTGTACCAAAACATGTATTAAGAACATTGGCAGGTGCTGGGTCAAGATCACAGGACTTCGAAAACAAAGAGCAATGAATTTAGATAGTTCAAAGGTTTTCCTGAATCAGATTGAGTGACCAAAGAAGTTGGTGAATCATGGAATTTAGACTGAATGGTTAAGAATAAAGAATGAGGGAATATTAAAAACTTGCCGCACGATGCCTGGAATTTCTGTGAGATCGAGAAATAGAGGAAGTATACAACGGATTACTTCACGTATAGTACAATCCACATCAATATCGCTTAAAGGTGTCCACCGGCAAAACGTCTTAAACATTCCATAAAACACCAAGTGATGCGTCTAATTTGAATAAAAAAACTCGCTACTCCAGGACAAGATAATCTTCAGATATGCTTACGTAATGCGTGATCCCTGAAAAATAAGTCTACTCAACTGCTGTATTATATATATATGCTGTATTATATATATATATATATATATATACTCGATTGCAGAAACGTTGTAGTATACATTTATACATATATCTAATTTATTCAGTAAATTTAATATGCAAAACAGAAAAGTCGCTTTATTTATTGTTTGTTTTATTCAATGACTGTCAAAATATTTTTTTCCTGTCTATTAGATCGTACAGATTATAAATCAGTTGGTTTTAAGCGTTGAAAATGCATATGGTTATTTTGTATTATGCATCTCATTAGATATTCGTATAAATGCATAAATGTATACTAGGATATAAATACAAGAGTAAAATATTTTGACGTTCATTGAATGAAACAAATAATAAATAAAGCGAGTTTACTGTTTTGCATATCA
>NW_022261742.1:30186-42852 GCF_009602425.1 Actinia tenebrosa | reverse complement strand
TGATAATAAGTGTGGAACGGTTCAGATCAACCAAGGTAACTGTACACAGAGTTCGTCCATACACGATGAAAAAACGTCTGGCACTAGTCTCTTGTTCTTGGTTGCTTCCTATGGGACTTACGGCCTACGTTCCTTGGTATGTCCAAATTCACTATGACAGCAATATCCGAGAATGCGATACAAACTCGTCGAGAACTTTTGTATTTCTCTATTCTTTTGAGCAACTCTTTGTTCTTCTTATGATGTGTTTAGTTGTGATATTTAATATCATGACTTCATTCAGACTTTGGAAATCACGTCGAACCTTCGCGCAAGGCAATTTTACTGACGAACAGAATAGAACTAGAGAAAAACGAACAGCTAAGGCAGTGAAAATGGTGTTGTGTTCGCTTCTCCTTTACACCTGTTGTTATCTTCCAAGTTTTCTCTTCAGGTTCTTTTACGCTTTCCACAATGCAGAAGTGTTTTCAGTATTAGAGCCATTTTTCAATTGCACTATTGATTGGAACACGTTACCCTTTATTCTTGATTTCCTTTTTCTAGTCAACTCTTGCTTCAGTCCTTGTATTTATATTGTTTTTCTAACTGAATTCAGACAAGCAGCTAAAAGACTATTGCAGTAGTAATGAACAGCACTGAACTTAGTAGTCTATTTTGATGGAAAATAATTCTTGTACTATATATCATTCCCATGTACAAATAATGTAAAGTAAAATAAACTACGTATCACTAATGATGAATAAAAAGTTGTATTAAATAGCAAGTTTGTTACTTAGAAAATAACTGATTCTTGTACTATATATCATTACGATCCTTATAAATAAAAAATACAAAAATATTTGTGAAATGAGCTCATTATGATATTCTTTCATATTAAAATCAAAATATTAAGCCATGTTGTTACTCCTTCCTTACTATTTTTGTTTAAAAAAACTCAGATTGCACTAAAATTTGCTTTAACTACAGGGGCGGCTGAAGCTTAAAATCTTTGGGGGTGGGGGGGGAGGGCACTGCAAATTAAAAACCTTTGAGGGGCACTGAAGATTATATTTAACGCTATGTGATAATGACAATGTTTTGTTTGATTGCAGACGCATGCGCCGTAAAACAATGACTAAGAACCAATATTGGGGGGGGGGGGGGGGGAAGACGGGTAGATGGAAAAAAAGTAATTGAATTCCCCCAGAAATCTTTGAAACTTGAAAGCGAGCGATAGCCATATACTTTTCCCGTAATACACTGCCACAAACACCAAGCTTTTCTGTCATCATCCATTCCCGACAATAGATAGAATATACACTTAATGTCTGGTTGCGAGGGAAATGGTTAGTTTTGTTTTCCCGAGAGTCTCGATGTTTCACGAGGCGAAGCGTTTTACACGTTCTGATCACGTGCACTTGATTATTTTTGCGATTATTGTCACGTGCAACTTATTTCCTGGTTGAGATACATTTAGATTTAGCAAGCGTCACGTGGTCATCTTTCAACCTATGAGAGCGTTTGTTGTATCGGAAAATTTCGTAGCTATGTAACAATACTTTTTATGTAATTGCTTAGTATATTTTCCCCTTCGTTTGGTCAGATATTAGACTTCCTACCCAACCACCTGTAATATCTAGAACAGATGGTTATGAAAATATATCAATATCCCGCTTGTGTTAGACGACATTATTATGTGGCAGACTACTTTAGCTAAAAGTAATTAGAAAACTTTCTAAAAAAGCTTATTTTACACAAAATTTTTTGTTCAAAACGAAGGAAGAAAAATGGAGGATCCTGAGCTCGATTTTGGATATAATGAAATGTAATTATTATATTTTCCCCTTCGTTTGGTCAGATATTATACCTCCTACCCAACCACCTGTAATATTTCCAACAGATGAAAATATCTTAATATCCTTGTGTTAGCTAATATAGAGTTTAGATGTCGCGGTACATTTTCAGAAGGCAGACTACTTTAGAAAAGATTATCATTAAAATTATCATTTTGGAAAAAAAAAAAAAAAAAACGCTGATTAAAAAAAAAAAAAAAAAAAAAAGAATGTGTGCCGATAATGAAATTCGAATACTACCATCTTTGACAGGTTTTCTAAAATTCGCGGAAACCAAGCTTTCCACAAAATAATTTATTCGTTGGAAGCGTAAAAAATAGCTATGAAATTAATTGTGTGAGAGAATCTACTCTGAACATTTATTTCGAGAATTAGCTGAAAATTTTTTGCGGAGTTTTCGTCAATATAACAAAATTTAGCATTTTTGTGATTGATGAAAAGAAAATCGTTCTCAAATGAGAACAACCAAAAAACCAACACCAGCCTTTTACTTGAAGTTAAATTAATTACGTTTTTTTGTTTTGGACAAAAGATTGCTTTATACCTGTTGTTTAAAAAAAAACTAAAACTAAAAGTATAGAGTATATTGCAAATTTTAGGGTTTTGCGCTCAGTGTTGAAGTTCAAATCGTGATGCTTGCTCTGTTAAAATTTCTACGGCTTTTTATTTTAGCGGTGTTGAAATTTTAAATTTGTGATGCTCTAAAATATTCATCGATTTAAAATTGAAATTTACAGTTTCCTCGAAAAAGCAGGTTCGATTGTCTTGATTTGAATCAAAGACGACTTTAGTTTAGTAGTTTCAATAACTTTCTCAGCTTAAATAATACTGGTACATTGTCCAAAAAGCTCAATGTAAATTAAACACAGCAGCTGCTTGTCTGATCACTTGCTTATTTCACATTAAGTGTCGGCAAATTTATACTGAGAAGATGTACTGAGATCCCCGAAAATGAAATGAAAATAACTTGAACAGTTATTAACAGGTAATAATCAAGAATCCTAAGTTTCTTAAGCAAAGACATAAAACGAGAGCAGTCGTCGACTATTAGTAAAAATTGAACAAGAAATATATGTTATTTACCGGCCAGGAGGTCCGAATAGGGAAAAACTGTGCCCGAGGTCTTGAATATACGGACCGAGGCCGTTTATTAATTCTCAATTTCTTTACCATTATAACGATTTTCAGTAAAGACTATCAACACTCGCACTCGGAAACGTTTTGCTGGCTAAATTGGTTTTGAGTTGAATCCGCAATAAAGTTGCAATAAAAGCAACGATGAAAGAAAGGAAGAAAGAAAGAAAAAAAAGAACAAACAAACAAACAAGCAAACAAGCAAAGAAAGAAAACGTCGTAGGGAGACTGAACAACCAAGCAATAAAGTTTTGAGCAAATTCTATATTCGAAAATTCATTAAATCGCATAAGACATTTTCTTATTCCTTGCTCGCTATTTTTTTCTTTCTTTCTTTCTTTCTTTTTTTTATTTTTTGCTTTTCTTTTCTTTCTTTTATTTTTTTATTTTTTTATTTTTTTGTAAAAAGAAAACTCAGAATGCGTGAAATAAAGCACGGCTCTAGCTAAGAACAGGACACAAATGAATAACGAGAAAAAGAACAAAATTCATTACATGGGCCCCCGAAAATCTTCAAAACTTGACAAAGCGAGATATTAGAGTGCACGCATTAAAACCGTGAACATTAAATAGTACTAATTAGTACTATTTCATACAGAATCCTTTGTTTTCTATTGTTTAGTTATCACTATTTAGTGCTAAAAATTAGTATTTGTTTCACGGATTTAGTGTGAGCACTCTACTTGTGAACCACATACATTTACTGTAATACACTGACACAAAAACAATTAGCTTTTCTCTCATCCATTCCCGACGATAGATATAACACAAGATAATTCTCTATATAATTGCTTAGAATTTTTGGTTTAGACAGAAATTAGACCTCCTACCCAACCTGTAATATCTCGGACAGATGGTTATGAGAATATTTTAATATCCTTGTGTTAGACAACATTATTAGGTGACAGACTACTTTAGCTAAAAGTAATTAGAAACACTTCTAAGAAAGCTTATTTTACACAAAATTTAAGGCTTGTTCAAAACAAAGAAAGAAAAATGGGGGATCCTGAGCTATTTTTTTTGTAAGAAAAACTCAGGCTCTAACTAAGAACAGGATACAAATGAATAACGATAAAAAGAAAAACATTCATTACATGGGCCCCGAAAATCTTCGAAACTTGAAAGCGAGAGATTAATTATGAACCACATACTTTTACTGTAATACACTGACACAAAACCAAGCTTTTCTCTCATCCATTCCCGACAGTAGATATAGCACAAGATAAAGAAAAATGAGAGATCCAGAGCTCGTTTTTGAAGATAATAGAATGTTCATATTATTATCTTGCCAAGTTTTCAAAAGAGAAATGGCAGGAACCAACCAGTTTCCACAAAATCATCATAACTTGAAAACGTAAAAGATCTCTGTAGTGGAAGTATTTTTTTCAGAAAATCTACTTTGAACAATTTTTAAGAGAATTAGCTAAAATAGTTAGCGGAGTTTTCGAGAATAAAATAAAATTTAGCATTTTTCCGCTTGTTTATGAAAAGAAATTCGTTCTCAAACGATATATGACAAAAAAAAAAAACACCACAACCCGTTCCTGTAAGTTAAATTAACTACGTTTTTTCAAACTTTGAGGAAAGATTCCTTTTAACCTGTTGTTTTAGAAAATTAAAAGAAAGTTATAGAGTATCTTGCCCAATTTTAGTATTTTGCGCTGTTAAAGATCAAAACGTGATGGTTCCTTGCTACTGTTTCTCAGCAGTTTTGAGTTATGAATTTGGGGCGTGCCAAAGTATTCAGCCGTTTAAATTGTAATATACAGTTTTCTCAAAAATACCAGATCGATCGTCTTGCTTTGAATCAAAGAGGACTTTCTTTATAGCAGTTTCAATAACTTGCTCAGCTTAAGTAGGCTGGAGAGTGTTTTGTACCTTCACATACACTCACCATGAATTATGAAGTAAGGACATTTTATTTCAGGCCATAGTATAACAGTTTGTAAACCTGGCAAGCCAAAGACCATAAACCAAAGATCACAATGAACATGAAAAAATAACGTAAAGCGTTACCATGACAACATCAGAACCCTTCTTATGCCATCAAAAATGTTCATTTAAAAAATCATAACTCAGGGACCAAACGATAATTTTTTTTAAAAACCGGAATATTTCAACTTTGTATCGTATTCTTCTATTTGACGGGGAGGGGGAAAATTCTGTAAGAAGGAATAGTCCCCTTCACAGTTCCCTGCCCCATCTCGAAAAGGTAGCCGTGCCTTTGCATTGAAGCGAGACGAACGGTGAACTTACAATGATAGAGAATAATGTGAATAATTGTTCAGATTACCGATTTTTAAAATGTTTTCCTTAAGTTTTCGAAAACATAAACCAAAGCCATATGCAAAATTTGAAGAAATTTCACAGCAACGTTTTTGAGTTTTTTCAGTTTGAATATTAAAATTATTAAGGACAAAATTGTCCTTTTCATATATAGTTCAATTGCAATACCTACGGCATCCGCTCTAGAGGGCGCGCGCTCAAGAAAGACCGTTTCAAGGCTCTAAAGTGGCTGACTACTTTGGTAAATAATAAACAGAAAATTGAAAATTGAACCTTCTTTTAACCTGAAATTTAATGCTGATTTCAAAAATGCATAGAAATATGTCCCAAGCTTGTTCAGTGAGATAATCACTCCGGAATGACATGCGTTTGTACAAATTTTCGAAGAAAAATAGCGAAAATCAGGCTATGTACAAAAAAGATCATAAAACAGAAACTAAGGAAGAAACATGAGTCATTTTCTCCGAACACGTAACTTACACTACATTTATAAAATACTGATAAAAGTTGTCTTAATAAACTATTGTAGACAATGGAAAAAAAATTTTTTTGTTCAGGTTCTACGGCGTTCAAGTTATAGCACAAAATAAACAGAACGCTTTTTTACATTGTTCTAATAAACAGAATTGTCTTAAACTTTGAAAAATAAAGGGATATTACCTGTTCCAGAAAATAACAAAAAAAGTATAGAGTCCCGCGCAAAATTTGAGGGTTTTGCCCTCTTGAAGTTCAAAACGTGTATGGTTCTTCAATAAAATCGTGTAAATTATTCTGCGGTTTTTGAGCGAGCGAGCTCAAATCGAACGTTCAAAAGTAGTCAGCCACCTTAAATAATACTAGTACATTGTTCAAAACGTTCAACGAAAATTAAAAAGTCCTGCAGCTTGTCTGATCACTAGGTGATATCACATAAAACGTCGGCAAATTTATACTGGGAATTTTTTTAAGATGTACCACAGATCCCCGAAAATAATTTGAAAACATCATGAACAGTTATTAACACGTAATAATCAAGAGACCGAAGTTTCTAAAGCAAAGACAAAATATTAAACAAGAGCAGTCGTCGACTATTAAAAATTGAACAAGAAAAAACTTTATCAATGTTAAATTTCTTTACTATAATAACGATTTTAAAGACTGTCAACGTTCACAGTCGGAAACTTTTTCCTGGGTAAATTGGTTTCGAGTTAATTATTTTGAAGGCCAAATATATTTGAGTTCAGTAAGGAGTCATTTCGTCAGTAGGAGATTGAAGGTGGAAGGGACAGGCTCGTTATCAGTTCAGCTCAAACCATGAACGGTTCGGACAACCTAACGCAAAGCAGTTTGTCGTGCTTCAGTGTACCCGATTCACATCTTGTACTAACCGTAAAGATAATGGCCATCTTGTTAGTGGGTGGATTTGCTGTGTTTGGCAATATTTTGATCATCTTCCTCGCTGCCAGATTCACCGTGAAAAGGAACATCCATCATTTGATCATCAACATGGCCGTTTCAGATATTCTCGTTGCTATTATGTATTCGTATCACAACATTCGTTCTCTACTTCGTCTTCCATATTTCTGGGAACTTTGGGATAATGACGTTTTTGGCAACATCTTATGCAAGGCTTACTACTTCTTCTATTCGGCTTCCAAGTATGTGACTTTGACTAGCCTACTGATAATAAGTGTGGAACGGTTCAGATCAACCAAGGTAACTGTACGCAGAGTTCGTCCATACACGTTGAAAAAACGTCTGGCACTAGTCTCTTGTTCTTGGTTGCTTCCTATGGGACTTAAGGCATACGTTCCTTGGTATTTCAAAATTCACCAGGACAGCAACACCCGTGGATGCTATCCAAACTTTTTGAGAGCTTTTTTCGTTCTCTTTTCTTTTGATCAACTCTTTGTTCTTCTTACGATGTGCTTAGTTGTGATATTTAATATCATGACTTCATTCAGACTTTGCAAATCACGTCGAACCTTCCCGCAAGGCAATTTTACTGAAGAACAGAATAGAACTAGAGAAAAACGAACAGCTAAGGCAGTGAAAATGGTGTTGTGTTCGCTTTTACTTTACACCTGTTGTTATCTTCCAGGTTTTGTCTACTATTTCCTTTTCGCTTTCGACCTTACCACGGAGTTTCCATCATATTCCTTTGAAACATTAAATTTTATGCTTTCTTTTCTTTTGCTAGTCAACTCTTGCTTCAGTCCTTGTATTTATATTGTTTTCCTAATTGAATTCAGACAAGCAGCTAAAAGACTATTGCACTAGTAATGAATAGCACTGAACTTAGTAGTCTATTTTGATGGAATGGAAGAAATTACACCTCCTACTCAACCTGTGATATCTAGGACAGTTGGTCATCGAAGTATCTTTTAATATCTTTGCGTTATAGCATGTATAATATAACATGGACTTTCGATGTCGCCGCAACATTTGGCAATATTTCCAAATATTCACGCATACGCAGATGATACTTAACTCTACTTATCATTCAAGCCATACAGTTCCTTGGGTGAGACCGAGGCAAGATCTGCTATGGAACGGTGTATTAGGGCTGTGAGGGCGTGGATGGTTGTAGATAAGTTGAAACTGAATGAAGATGCTCATTAAACTCGCGAGCAACTTAGTAAAGTTAGAACTGATAGTCTGTTAATTGGCGACACTCCCATACTATCAGTTAGTGAAGCTAGGAATCTAGGTGTCTGGTTTGATTCTAATCTCCAATTTCAAAATCATACAAACAACACGTGTCAGTTAGCTTTCTATTCACTATATAATATTAGACGTATTAGGAAATACTTGCCTTTCGAAGCTACAAAGACATTAGTGCAGGCTTTAGTTATAAGTCGCATTGATTATTGCAACGCTATATTTTATGGTCTGCCAGCTATTCATATTCATAAATTGCAACGCGCTCCAAATGCAGCCGCAAGGTTACTGACAAACACACCGCGCTATGCTCATATCACTCATGTCATGATAGAACTTCATTGGCTACCTGTTAAATTTAGGATTATGTTTAAGATAATTTTAATAGCTCAGTTTTAAAGTTTTACACGGTCTAGCACCAGTGTATCTTAGTAAATTTTTATCTTTCAAAGAACATTCAAGATATAATCAGTTGAAGATCTAATAGTAATAACACTCTCTCTCGTCTTGCAATAAAATCGGTCAAGACCACTGGAGACAGAGCCTTTTCAGTGGCTGCTCCAGTTTTATGGAACGCTTTGCCGCCAAGCCTTAGGGCTGAGGACAAAATTACTAGATTTAAAAAAGAATTGAAAACATATCTTTTTAGGCAGGCCTATTTTTAATTTCTAATTAAATTATGAGATCGGAGTAACTGTGAGTTTTGGTAAATTTAGTTTATTTAGTTACGTTTATTTTGATTTTCTATCTGTAAATATAATAAATAGGACTACATGATTTTAGATACAGTTTTAGTATAGTTTGATTCTTAATGATTACAAAGATTGTAAAGCGCATTAGATCATATATTTTAATGAATTTTTGCGCTATATCAGTAATAAATATTTACTTCAAGACTCGCTTCAAGACTCGCGTCTCGGTAAATATTCCCCGATATTCACTTCGCCTTCGGCGAATAATCGTTGAATATTTACTATATTAATACACTGCCACAAAAGCCGAGCTTGGGCTCCCTGTGATTATACGTCCCCACAATAAATGACACATTCAGATTTCTTTTTATGTAATTGCTTAGTATATTTTTGCCTTCGTTTGGTCAGATATTAGACCTCCTACCCAACCACCTGTAATATCTCGGACAGATGGTTATGAAAATATCTTAATATACTTGTGTTAGCTAATATAGAGTTTAGATGTCAAGGCAGACTACTTTAGCAAAGAGGAATTAGAAAACTTTCTAAAAAAAGTTGGTAACGAACTAGGCTATCACGCCAAGGGTCCCAGGTTCGAGACATGGTAAGTCCAAGGTAAAAAGAAAAGAAAAAGGTAATTACATAAGCAGATCGAAGTATAAAAAGTAAGTAATGGAGGGGAGAGAGGTAGAGAAATGAAGCAAATAGGCCGTGATCTAGTTATTTTGAGACACCCACGACAAATAAATAGATTAAAGGACATTAGCAATATAATTCAAGCAACCTATCATTAAAGGTATATACATAAATAGTCTTTATGGTGGTGTTTTATTTTATCTGGATTGTAAGGGTGGCGAGAAAACGAATTGTTACTTGCCCCTAGTCGTCCCCTGTTCTGCCATTTTGAAAATCTTCGACATGCAAATGTATTCATGTGACGTCATTACCAGGATAGCATTGAAACATCTGGTTGTACAAGATGAAAACAAAATGTATTGCCCAGTTTACAGCTCCATAGTCTTACATAAAAGGATACTAGAAACTAATTTTTACGTTCACTTTCTCCAAAAACTAGTCCGAAAATCAAGGTCTGTTTTCATTCTACCCTGCTAATGACGTCATATGGACGTTAATTATTTCGACAGACTATTCAAGATGGCGGACGCTAAAGAATTTTGGCCAAATTAATTTGCTTTTTATTTCCCACTATATCGGTTTCTTCACGAAATAATAGCATATTTAATGTTGCACCATAATGTGAGCCTTAAACAGACTGCGTTTTTCTATATTGCCAATGCCCTTTAAGAAATATTTTAAGCCTGGTTTTTCATTAGGTTTCAAAACCCATCCACGTGATCCGAAAAGTGCCCTTCCATTGGTTGCTGAGCTTATGAATTATTAATGAATCTGAGAACGAAAAGTAAAAAGTAACAGCTTGTCTGATCACTAGGTGATATCACATAAAGCGTCGGCAAATTTATACTGGGAATTTTTCAAAGATGTACTGAGATTCCCGAAAATAAATTGAAAACGATATGAACAGTTATTAACACGTAATAATCAAGAGACCGAAGTTTCTAAAGCAAAGACAAAATCTTAAACAAAAGTTGTCAGTCGTCGACTATTAAAAATTGAACAAGAAAAAACTTTATCAATGTTAAATTTCTTTACTATAATAACGATTTCAAATACTGTCAACATTCGCAGTAAGAAACTTTTTCCTGGGTAAATTGGTTTCGAGTTAATTGTTTTGAAGGCCAAATATATTTGAGTTTAGTAAGGAGTTAGCGCATCTTGTTTTTAATCGCATATTTGAGTTGCTTTCTCTTAAGTTTCTTCCTCATATCAATTTAAAATTTCTAAACTTCCTCCCCAATTAAACCAAAGATGACTTGGGTTAAGCTGTATTTTCGTTGTAAAAACAGTTTTTAAGAACACGTTCAAATTCTTATTCCCCGTCATCAGCTCCGTTGCGTGGTTTTGCAATAAAATGGGTCTCCACGAAATTTTTGTGAAAAGGAAATCAAACTTTAAATGTGGTTGGAATAGATCGATTTCACTGACGGCACAGTAAACAGTAAAATTTTCTGGGTCTTATATCGAAGATGATTGAATCAAAGGTTATGCACCCGAAAGAGAATTCAAAAACAATATATCTCCGAATGAATTGTTAGTTATAGTTATAAGAAGTTATTGTTATGAGAAGCTTTCATACCGTGATAAACGATCAAATGTGCTCATATTTAGCGCGCCATGGTTACCATGGAGATTTTCGAGAATAACGATTCTTGTTTGAATTCAAAAACGGCGCGAGTTTGCTCTGATCTATTTTAGAATCAAGTGAATAAAGTCAGACGTGGAAGGGATTATTTTCAAAGATGGTTCTATTTGACCCTGCGAAGAAAGCAAATAGATGGAGCGAAGTTAGAATTTCCTAAAGTCCTTGTGGGAGACGGGAGGACGTGAACCTACTACATGGTAACCATCGTCCAATCAGATGGAGATTTGTAAAATTAGGCCCGTTTACATTGTCAACGGTCTAAGACGATGTCCATCAAGGAAGGTCAGCGCTTTTTTGTGAGCAAAAAGTGTAGCAGATAATCGCTCAAAATTGAGGATTTCATAAAGTTAAACTCAGAATCTGAGGAAATAATACAGTTTTCTGAAGAGAAGGATCATTGAAGGAGGGGATTTTGAGGAAAAAGATGGCTTAAACATTTTTTTTTAACTTTTGAAAAATGTTTTTTTCGGTTGAACGTTTAATCATTCTTTTTTTTGCGAGAAAATGGACAAAAAAACATCTCCCAGTCAATACTACCATCCACTGCTAGCAGAAAATATACTCAGTCTTTTTTACGAAGAAGATATTCAATATTTTATTTTGCTTTGCTTCTACTGATTTCGAAATAGAACGTTTGCATGATGGCGTCATTTTGACTCCCTCGCGAATTTTCGTTCTTATTCAAATATGTATTCCCTCATGAGTATAGTAAGGCAATAAATAGCCAATGTGCACGAGCACGAATATCTAGCACAAAGCATGATGGGAAAACCGAGTACTACATAAATTTTAACAAGGAAATCAATAGAATTATCAAAAAAAATTACTGTGATATTGTCGTCTGTCGAAACACTCAGTTTCATAGAAAATGTCGAAGGAAAAATTGTAAGTGCTCGGTTTCCCATCATGCTTTGTGCTAGATATTCGTGCTCGTGCACATTAGCTATAGGTGCTAATTAAATGAACAAAAGAAAGTGTGCAAGTAAGTCTGGTAGTAGACGTCAATGACGCCCGTCGGTTAGCCTTTCTTTCTGTCTGTCTGTCTGTCTGTCTCTTGCTCGGTCGGTCAGTCGGTCCGACTGTCTGTCCGTATGTGCCTCTGTCTGTCTGTCGCTTGGTTAGTCGGTCCGACTGAATGTCTGTCTGTCTATCTGTATGTGCGTCGTCCGTTTGTACGCCGAACTGTCTGTCTATCGCGGTTTCTCAGTCTGTCCGTCCGTCCGTAGGTCTGCCAGTCTGTCCTTTCTTCAATTGCTCGTCTATCATTTCTTTAAGTACATCTTAATCAGCATCTTTAGCAGGAAGGCTCGAAGCGACGATTTTAAGCAAACTGTTTGACGAACTCTGACCAAACAAAGTCAGCAACAAAGCCACACCGTATCCAGTAGCCCGTTCTCCCTGCCGTAAGAAAAAACTGGTTATTATCCATGTTAAACATCCTTCTTATGTAAGGTACGTTTTTAGGGGGGAGGGCTGGGTATTCAATGGGGAGCGTCATCAGTAAACAAAGGAACTTTTGTTGGGTCATTGCTGTCTACACCCACCCCTCCCTTATGACTTACCGATTCTACAGGGCTTGCCATGTCAACGTGAATCCAAGCACCAGGATAATCAAATCCCAAATGAGCTCCTTCAAAGAAAACAGGGTGGAAAGATGTTAATACCTGGGCTAAAAGCTTGAGTCACGGTCCCTACCCCTCCCCCCTTAGATAGATTAGTCCCTCCCCTTTCCCCCTTAGAGAGATTAGTCCTTATCCCTCCCTGTTCAGAGAGATTAGTTCCTACCCCCCCCCCCCCCCCC
>NW_022261742.1:18682-30175 GCF_009602425.1 Actinia tenebrosa | reverse complement strand
TCCCTACCCCTCCCCCCTTAGATAGATTAGTCCCTCCCCCCCCCCCCTTAGAGAGATTAGTCTCCCCCCATCCCACACACACATACTTGGAGAGATTAGTTCCTACCCCTACCCCTAGTGGAACATCTGTTTCAACTTATACATGCTGAAGGACCACTCTTAAGGGCTCTAACATCACCTACCGATAAACAGTCCAGCACAAGAACTCTGTGCGTTGTCACGATTCTGAAACAATAAAGTACTCCATCAAATAAAATGTCGAATGAAAACAATACATTCCATTTCTGTGTAGTGGAGCCAATCAGCAACCTAGAATGCACAGGAATCTGATGTTACGTGTAAACAACTAGAGAGCGATCGTCATTTTCTCGTGAAAATAAAAAGATATGTCGTGAAAGGCTATTGTTTTCTGCTGATTTCTGATTGGCTCCACTACCCAAAGTCGGAATGCATTGTTTTGTTCCACAATTTGATTGGTTCTTGCTGTCTAAGTGGCCCCGGTTATAGTAATGGCACTGTAAGTAGAGCTGTGATCAAATTTAACCAATGTTGGAATGCCTTTTCTTGACATTTGCTCCGTCCTGAAATTCCCAAAGCATATGGTTCGAACTTTATTCGCGTTAGACTCCATGGTGGTTTTCGTATTACAATGCAGATATCTCACATGATCTCACAAGTTACCTTAACAGAGTTCTTCATGTCAGCAACGACACTTGAAAATTCACAGAAATGAAGTTCAGGGCAGTATGGCAGAGGATGCTGTACGTAAGAAGTAGATTGATATGTTAGGTGTGAAAGGCATTACACTTTGCAAGGGTGGATCGGATGCATGTGGTGATTGACATTGTGTCATAAAATACACTTCTTTAGCTTGGGCGTAGTGTTCACTTTCCCATTTCAGATTACAATGCATCAATGGACAATCAATAACTTCAATAACACGAATTGACAAACAATTGCGTTTATTGACAATCATTTACCTAAAAGTGAAAATTCATTAGTGCTAATTCGTGTTATTGAAGCTTAATTGCGCGCACAAGAAAATACATTCAGCGCATATGAATGTACAAACGCGCTATTGATTCTCTATTGATGTCCATGAATGTACACGCATATTCAAATATCGTTATTGAAAGTTGATCCGCGCTAATGATGTTACTTGTGGTGTTGATGAAAGTACATTACACGTTATTGATACAACTATTGGCACAAATGAATGTACATTTTCTGTTAATGAACGGCAAAAGGTGTAGTAAATATAACACCACAACGAGTTTTCAATTTGCTAAAAACACAATGGTTTTTCTTTCTTTACCAACAAATCCCCGCTCTTGCGTCCTGCCTGGACAGCAGCTATTTCCCATGATTCCTTGTTGGTCAACAATCCTCCATGGTATCTCCCCGTAGCAATACCCTGGGCCCCGGTCAGGGTCGCCATGTCCAGAACCACGTCAGCTTTGAGGTCCTTCCTGGCATAGTATACCTGGAAATGGTAAAAGGTGCATTGGTCATATCAAAGTGTCTTCATGAATCCTAAAGAAAATCTTTCGGTCCAGGAATCTGAAAAATAGACCTCCTCAGCTTGGGTGTAATGTTTACCCATTTCAGACCACTTGTCATTCCCTTGATAATAACATTCTTTATTTGAGGTGTCTCCATATTCATGTGTTTAGAGCCCTTGCAGCACTTTGGAATACAGCTCAATCTGGGGCACAAAATAATAGGTTTCAATTCCCAGGAGATTGGAATTCTTTTAATTTGTCCCCCAGATTGAGCTGCTTTGACGTCACATGCAAGGGATCTATTCTCATGTGCAACCAAGCACAACTGTTAAACAAAGAAATGATACTCTAGGAAATGAGACATGGTCTGAAATGGGAAAACATTATGTCCAAACTGAGGAGGTCTATTGGCAGGAAATCTGAGCCTTACTTGGCTTTGAGCATGCATGATTTTTCGTCAGCTGAAATAGTGAAAGTCAAATAGTGCCAATGGCCTTTTGCAATAGATTGACACATGATTGTTACGGAATGTCAAAAAAATTGGACTTCCTTTTTTTGCTGCATAACTAATGTTGTATCCAAAACCTTTTCAAAAATACTTTTTTCCATTATAACATATAAAGTTTTTTTGGCCATCCAGCAGAGCCTTCCCCAAGTAACCTTTGGCTGAATTGATTCGTTATCAAAGCGATATATCAGCACGTGACTGTTTGTTGCAAAAGGTCTTTTAGTATGAATAGTATTGTGACTCACCCCATCAGCTAGAACAAGCCGACCCTCTGCATCCGTGTTGTTGATCTCCACTGTTCTGTTCCAAAAAATGTTTCAAAATATCAAGATTCCAATCTTAATAAAGTTAGTCAACATGGAAGCCAAAACGTGAGAACGACGTGGATCATTGGCAAAAACAATTCTATAAATGTTAATTTTAATTAATATAATCCTATAGACCCATTGCATGAGACGTCAAAGCAGCTCAAATTTGGAGGACAAAACAAATGAATTTCAATCTCCTGAGAATTTGACCCTTTTGTTATGTCCCCCAGATTTAGCTACATTCCAAAGGGCTGCAAGGGGTCTATAGAAGATTTGCACCATCTTGTGATGGCAGCCATGACAGGAGGCAGGAACAATAATTGAATCTGATCTAATCTGATTTATAGGGAAAAGGTCTTCAATTGTTGTTCCTCGACCAATGAATACTAAAGAAAAGTTATCAAGTTACATGGGTATTCATGCTTACTTTCCAGAATAGAATGTATGGATATCATCAGGCCTTGTTGAATTAGGACCAACAGCATTTTCTGCCAGGCAGAAGACACCATGGAGATTCTCCCTGAAACCCTGGACAAGGATTTACCAGGAAATTATGATGTTAATACATAATTGATAATGGTTCCATAATAAAATTGTCTTCGTTTTACAAGGGTAGCACTTAATAACCTGTGATTCCCAGGGGGTACTCCCCTATATTCGCTATATGGATACATGCCGCCAAACAGGGTATGGTCTTCAGCGATTTTACTCTGGAACATGGTATATAAAATAGCGCTCGCTCTGGGACAGGGTATATGAAATCACGCTCTCTCCTCTCTTTAACAAGGTATTTGTTTTCACAATACAGGAACTGGGTATGATTTTCAGCTATCTTGCTCTGTAACAGGGTATGAATTTCAGCGATTTTACTCTGGAACAGGGTCAGGGTTCAGAGGGCTCAGCTGCACATCCCTACCCTAAACGGGCAAGATTACCCCCGGGCTGTGATTAACAAACCTGTGACCCTCGTTCCATGATTTGGAATTTAGAAATTGATTTTTATAGAGGGAGGCAAACTGGAGAATCGATGAGTGAAAAACCTTTGAAGGGCAGGAGAGAACCAACAAGTATGTCTACCTACATGTGATGGTAAGTGCGGCGATCACGTTACTACACATTACCTGTTTGACTGCAGCTCTAAATGCACCCAAGATGGCAGCTGCTCCTCCACAGTCCCTCTTCATACCAGGCATTGCAGTCTGTGGTAAGAAAAAGTTTTGCATCATTTTATTAGAATTACATGACAGCAAGAAACACTTGAATCCATGCAAGAACCTTTTGATAGTTTGTTTTGTTGCAAAGTATTGAATTCCATACTCGTTTGTAATAAAAATAAGGGGAATCGTCATTATGGCAAAGTACGTCTTGGTGGATGTGTATCAAAGTGTCTCCATGACATTGTCGAAAAACATGAAGTTTGCAAGAGGCACGCACTCATGGAAATGGAAACACCTTGATTGATGTCATACACTAGTGCCTTACCTTACAGCACCCCACCCCTCCCCTCTACAGTTCCTTAATGTTACCTTACCTTGCCTTTGATTGAAAGTCCACCAGTGTCATACACAATCCCTTTACCCACCCAAGCAAATGTACGAGTGGCATCTTTAGGAGTATGACTCAAAATGGCCAGTGCAGGTTGATGGATGGCTGCCTTCCCTACTCCATAAATACCTTGAAGAAAATGTTAAAATAGTAAGTATCGTAGTAACTAGAAATCCTTTATTTTTTCTATCTATGATTTTGCCACTGCAGCCAAAGTCTAAACATGAAAGCAAACATATAAATGACATAGCAGAGAGAGCACTTGCCTTTTACCAAAGCCCAATTTAAGGTCTGATGATTTAACTAACCTCCAAATCCTCTCTCTCTGAGTTCCTCTCCTTGGATGATAGTAGGCTCAATTCCAAGTTCTTTGCCGACTTTCCTGATTTCCTGTTCATAAAAGATTACAAAAGAACTATCTTCCATTAAGTCAAATCACAGCTTAAAGGCATTTTCACCACTCATTTAACATTCTGTAATAGAGCAAAGGCACTTGAACTGTGAAATAGAATCGACTAGTTACAAACAAATAGTCGCTATTAGTCGCTATTCAGAGACTAATAGTCATTATCACCGAACCAGAAGAGTTTATATGAACACTCTAATGAATTTGCTTATAATAAAACTAGATAAAAAACATATTTGTATTTCATGGTCTCTTGTGTATTCCTTTTTTTGTCATGTAAACTGTTCTGGTTGATCAGTGATAACGACTATTAGTCTCTTAATAGTGACTATTTGTTAGTAACTAGTTTGATTTAATTTCACAGTTCAAGTGCCTTTGCTTTATTTGAATCTTTGAAACTCCTTGAAACAGAAATAACGGTAGTGAAAATTTACACTAGTTTGAGAACAAAAACCCAGTTTTAATTTCATATTTGAACCACTAAATAGTATTGGGATGTCATCAGTTGGGTAGGTAGGGTATGCATGTCAATAGGTAAATACCTTGCCAACACCATGATTGCAAATATGGAACTATACTATAAAGAACATACATTATATTATTTACTTAATGATGTTTTTTTTCTGTCAAACTTTGCTAATCACCATTATAAAATAATGGTTATAATTTAAATATCGCCTTCTGATTGGTTAGAAGAGCATGCTTTGTGAGAGCACACAGCAAGTGTGCGCCCTTTCAGTTGCGTCATTCCTATTCAAAGTATCAGTCATTGTAATTTTAATCTTATTTATAAAAAATAAAATAACTTGCTTGTTGTGCTGTGTGGAGTCATAAAGCACTTAGGGATTCAGGCAGAACACTTGAGAAGTCTTGAGAAGTACTCTGCTACAAGTCATGCTTCTGCTAACATTTCTCTTGTGTTCTGCCAACCCCCACATGCTTTATAGCTGCATCAACATGCATGTGCATTTTCTGTTTCTTCATGCTCACCTCAAGAAAATTGTCCGTATGCATAATATTGCAAGGAATATCAACAATTTTTGCAGCCAAGCGAATACTCTCAGCAGTACTTGTCAAGCATTTGATATCATCATCTGTTACTTGTTGGCCATCAGTGGTTACAAATTCAACAGTAATTTTCTTTGACTGTTTGGCAGAAGAGTTTGTCTTGAGCGAGAACAGAGGAAAACACCTGGCAATGGCACAACCACTAGCAAAAACATCTTTCTTTTCACAAACAACCTAAGAAGAAATAAAGTACATTTTCTATAAAACTGCTGGTAATAACTGAGCCAAAAGACTTATCTAATCTTGTATAAAAAACTTCATTGTTATCAAACCATGAAACAACCTGTGGGCAGATCAGGTTAGCTAAATCAATTAAACAATTTCTGGGCTGTGATGATATATAGGTAGTTTACCCAGACCCTTCTCACAAATAATCCAAGGCTCTGGTTACACACAATAATAATAATAATTACATGTTTTGCCAGGGTAAGCTCGTCAGCATAAAGCTGTTACCAAAGAGCGCCTTGGTAGACCCAGATCTTAGGTCGTCAGATATGTGCATGCTCCACCTATTCTGACTTCCGGTATAAATTCAAGCCATTAAGAAAAACAATCTAGCTTATTTATATACACTGTTTATGGAACAGTTTATTTATTGTTTGAGTTTTCCTGGAGTTTTTGCTCCCCTGGCAAAGAAGCTAACTACAGTACGTAAGACAGAACAAGTACACACATTCCCCCGGGGGGAAGGGAGGGGGACTCCGGGAAAAAAGTACCGGGGATGCTCGTCAGAAATTTTCAAAAAGGCCCCTAAAAGATACCGGAAGTCTTTAAAGAAGGGCGTGGCTGAATGATTTTTAGACCCTAAGAGATACCACAACTAATAATATTAAAAAGCCATATCGATGCACGCTTCTCTCCTTTTCCGAGACCCTAAGAGATACCAGAAAATGCTGATTTTCAAAAATTCACGTTTAACACCCTAAAAGATACCAAATCGCAAATTTTTACCCCTAAGAGATATGACGAGCATCCCCAGTACATTTTACCAAGAGTCCCCCCCCCCCCCCCCGTCCCGAGAGGCCCCAATGATGTAACATGCAATCAGAGAATTGCATAACTTTTCCAGGTACCGTCTGAGGCATGCACATAGCATCACTAAGAGGCCTTGATGATGTAACATGCAATCAAAGAATTGCATAACTTTTCCAGGTTCCGTCTGAGGCATGCACATAGCATCACTAAGAGGCCTTGATGATGTAACATGCAATCAAATACTTGCATAACTTTTCCAGGTACCATCTGAGGCATGTGCCAAAGCATCATGTCATTTACTCCAGCTACTCACCACTATCACTGCATTGCCGGCCGGCAAGTATGACTTGACTAAGCTCTTTAAGACATGTGGATGGCATGGCGAGTTGTGACGACTAGCATTGGATGGCAATGAACATGCAACAACCTGGTTTAACCAGATATTACAGGAATCTGACTCACTAAGTGACCTCAGCACAAGATTGAATGTCTGGAAAAAAGATCAATCAGAATAATTTGACATTGCTCAGCTATATGTAGACAACGAATTCCAAAAACTTACAGCACTGCAGTTCCCCCCACATAATTAGCTTACCTTAATTTACCAAACAACTAATCATAATTATTGCAGATCAGACAAAACGTTTTCTTGGCATTTTTGACGCCAAGAAACTAAAAGGCGTAATCCACTTTAGATACTTCAATGCATTTTTAAAGACTTTTTTATCGAGTTTAACTACCTAATTTACTTACCTTACTATCAACCGATGGCTGTAATTTCTCCGCAAAATTGTCGTACGTGACCATAGAGAAATTTAGAACACTTCCTATGATGAGACATCCTCTTTCTTTGGGATCAGAGGAGGTTTTTTCAAAAGAAAATTCTAAAAGGACTTCCGCCATCTTAAAACCGAGAGAAGACCGTAAGACAAACAAAAACTATTAGAGAGGGGACCCACAGTTCATTTGTCCTTGTACGAAATTAAAGATTTATTGCTGTATCATTTCTCTTTTTATTAGTTTGTCTACTTTTCTTAGTTTTGCTATCCAATTACCTAAAGCTTTGCATCTTTAACTTTTTATTCTATTTTTGATAATGAATATAAATATTAATTACAAATTTCTAAAAGCAGTACCTCCCAGAACGTCAATAATTGTTATCGCGCCCTTAGTGTATTGACCTGCGGTGCTACCTAAAACCCGCCAAATTTTCAATCATCGAACTTGGAGAAGAAGACATCTTGTCGTTGAAAAATCTGAACAATAATATTGTAATGTTTTCGCTATGGATCAGTATTTTTTAGTATTACTTGGTACTGGTCTGAATAATGAAAAGCTAGGTGAGTGTTTCTCCTTGGTGTTCCTATAAAAATGAACCCGGAAAATGCTCTTGTTTTCCTAAGGCCCCGTCCACACTATGCCGGATAAATTTGAATCCGAATTTTCACACCGAAACCGAAAAAAAATTTTCCGTCCACACTAATACGGCTAGCCGGCGTTTTCAAATTGTTCCACTCTGGAGACCGTATTCGAAAAAATTCGTTTTCGGATTCGCCCGGACTAGTGTGGACGGTAATTCGGATTCAAATTTATCCGGCATAGTGTGGACTTAGCTTAGGAAAACTGTGTAAATTCACTCATAAAATATGGTCTTCCGAATTCGAAAAGCCGTACATGTACATAAATTGGCTATCTTTGAAAGAAGTCTGTTTTTCCTTATAGATCACGGTTTCAACGTAGAGCTACAGAAAGGATTTGATATCGTAACTGATCAAATACTTCGAGCAAGAAAAGAAAATAATTGCCAAAATGAGGAAAGCTATCCAGAAGGTATTTTGAATTATTTCCCTTCACGTACAGGGACGTACAACAGCATACTACATTATTTGATAATGATTTTTGTCATAAGCTTAATAACTTTTATTTATTTCTTTTCTTTTCTATATTTTCTAGATCCTCTGTTAACCTTCATTCAAAGCAGGCATCAAATTTACTTTGCATTGAGTTGTTCTCAGCAGCTTCAGCTTGAGTTACAGGTGGATATTTTACTCTTTAGTATAATTTTACCCTTGAATATAGAGTTTCTAGCGCTGTGATTGGTCGAGCAACCAGTGATTCTGAGACGATATTCACTGCTCGAGCGGTGATTATGAGGTTTTCCAAAGTTTGCTTTTTTTATCTTGAATTTCACCTTTGCCGCTCAAAGACTTGCGGCTCAGTAAATATTCACCAATTGATAATCACTTCACCTTCAGCTTATTATATAGACACATATGTTTTATTGTGAAACAAAGACTGATCTCTGTGACATATTTTCCATATCCTTATCAAATTTCATTACTTCCATCATTTGCATAATTTAGTTTAAACTATTTTGTTCAGGAAATGGATCCAGATGGCAAGTCACATGATATCTTGAACAATTCTGATTGGTTGCCTGCTGCTGATGATGATGATGTACTCTTACAGATACAAAGTATCATTAAGCAGTTGGTTTCTAGACAAGACAATAATAATGGGTATGATAACTGGCATTCCTTTCTTCTTTCCTTACTGTACATTACTTCCTTCCTTCCTTCCTTCCTTCTCTCAATTCTCTTTCCATACCTTTTTCTTCCCTTTTTCTTTCTTTCTTTTCATTTATTCCTTCCTTCATTCTCCTTTTCTTTGTTTGATCTCATTACTTCATCGCTATCTATGATACATCTTCCCTATTGCTTTCTTTTCTTAACATTTTTATATCAACTTTGTTCAAAGTGTTCAAGACCAAAAACATTCAGCTGTCAAAAATCGTGATACACCCAGTGATGATGATGATGATGATTACAACAATGATGATGATACTGCTGATCATATTCATCATCTTGCAGATCTTCTACCTATAAAAGGCATGTGAAGAAATTGCCATACATGTAGTAGGGCAAAAAATTACAGCATTTTAATAGCCATCATAACGTCCTTTTTTCACTAGGGTAGCAATTAATAGCCAGTGGCTAACAAACCTGTGGCCCTCATTCCATGATCGAATTGGAATTTAGGAGTTGATTTTTGCGGAGGGAGGAAAACCGGAGAACCCGGAAAACCCTTGAAGCACAGGAGAGAACCAACAAACAACTCTACTCATATACAACACCCAACCCGGTGGGACTCGGACTCAGGTTGCATTGATGAGAGGCGAGCGCTGACACCGCTACGCCACCAGTGCTTTCATCATGAAGGGCCATGTGGATTAAGTGTCAATGAAATGGTATGGGACCACCATTTTACATGTACACTGTACATGGTGGTTATATCCAACACACTAGCCTGCTCGCACTCCCTCTCTCATCCTCAATTCTTCTATGCCATATATTTTAACAAATAAATCCCAATTACTTTCTGGTGAATAAATATTGAGTAGCATGTGGAGCAGGCTATCACAACAAAAAGTTCTGAACATTTGCAGATATTTCTAGAGCCAAAGTTACAGCACCCTTCTACTCAGATGTCTAAGAACCTGAGAATTAGTCTGCCACAGATCTTTAAACCCATTACCTTCTGCACAAGAGGCTGATGCTTAATTAACTGAGTCAATTGAGTAGTGGTTGATTGTCTTGTTATTTTGTTATGTTTGACATTTTATTTTTGCAGAAGGTGCAGTAATCAATGTATATTGGATATTACCAGATCAACACAACCTGAATACCACGTAAGTCAAACATTGTTCTTAAACTTGATATATTTTACAACCTGTACGGCACTCTTTCACGAGGTTTGCTCCACACGCACCACCACTATATTCTATATTTACAACATACAACACTCAACTGACATCTGATGTTGATTTATACGGAGGGAGGAAAACCGGAGAACCTGGAGAAAAACCTTTGTGGCAAGTGAGAGAACAAAACATCAAACAAACTCTCTCAACTCACATACAATCCAGAACAAGCCACAGCTCAAACGTGGACCACAGCTGTGAGAGGTGGACAGTAAACCACTACGCCACCCATGCTACCCAATCATTTGTTTCAGTTGTGAATTAAGACAAAGGAGCAGCAGGCAAACAGTCCACACTGACCTTGGGTACTTCTAGTTGGGGTATAATTGAAAGTAAAAGGAGAAATCTTCCATGGAATATGCCAACAAATAAAATCTGGTCATTATATAGAGAGTCACCTCTAGCTCTACTGCCTCTGATTGGTTGAAAACTGTGCTCCTTCAGAGAAAAGAGTGGGTTCTCTTGCTTTCCTTCCTCCGCAAAACTCAAGTGTTTCTTATGTTTTTTTTTTTGTTAATATGTTAAACGTTTTTTTTATATTTTTCCTAAACCTCCAGAAACCTTGTAATTACTGTTAACTGTGTAATCTCCCACGATGAGCCTAGCTCTTGGAGAGGACACAGAGAGTCAATATCTTTGAATAATAAAAAAAACTTAAGTGTTAAATTCCAATTTATTTGTAGTGAGTTTGTGATGCCCTGACTTCGATCAACCCAGATGTTGTTTCATAGGCAGGGTATCAACAGGGGGGGGGGGGGGTGGGGGGGAGAGTACTCCCCTATATTCGCTATACAGGTACCTGCCGCCAAACAGAGTATGGTTTTCAAGGATTCTACTCTGGAACAGGGTATATAAAATCACGCTCGCTCTGGGACAGGGTATATGAAATCATTCTCTCTCCTCTCTGGAACAGGGTATCCATTTTCGCAATACCGGAATAGGTTATGATTTTCAGCGATCTTGCTCTGGAACAGGGTATGAATTTCAGCGATTTTACTCTGGAACAGGGTCAGGGTTCAGTGGGCTCAGCAGCACATCCCTACCCTAAACGGGCAAGAGTACCCCCCCGGGGGTATCAATAAAATTGTAAACTTTTTTAAAGCTAATTATATTTGTTTCTAGGAACACACTCCCTTTATTTGGTGCGCTTAAAAGACTACAACACTGCAACAATGCTCTGCTTAACATTCTTACTACAAACAACTTATCAAGGTATCTTTAGCCATATTATATTTCCAGAAAATATTTTAACTTGTATTCACCATAGTGGATCTGTGGAGAGTGAATTGTTTTTGTTTCAGAAAGTATCTATACTTACTTACCTCAATCATGAAGGGGGAAATAGAATTTTCAAGGGGTGGGGAGGGCTTATGCAGGGCATTTTATGTATCTACTTGTGACAGAGTCAAAAGACACTATTT
>NW_022261742.1:2387-13361 GCF_009602425.1 Actinia tenebrosa | reverse complement strand
GTTTATAGTTCACTCAACAAAATTTCAGTAAAAAATGCGAAGCGACGCCGTTCATCTTTGTCTATTTGGCGGCCGATTTCCAGTCCATCGTGCAACTCAAATGCATAAAAAAGATTGGTTCTTACGGCTTTAAAATTTTATTTATGCTTTTTAAGTACAAAATGATAGAAAATAATTGTTTTGACATTGTTTTGGCCGTGTTGCCATAGCGACTTAATTCGGTACTCCTACGGAGTACAATTAACGCTATAATTGTACTCCTCTCGACCAATCAGAGTCGAGTAATTTTGTTGAGTGTACTATAAGCAGAATAATGGGCTTATACACCGTTCTCATAATGGCTGACAGTGCACGAAAACGAGGTCACCCGTTAATTAGTTCACAATCAAAGATATAAAAGTACATGAAATGCGTTCATAGAAGAAAAGTATATTCACCTTTTGTTTTGACCTGAATTCACACTATCCACCTTTATTTTGAATGAGCAGCCTTGCAAGATGACTGGTGACCTCGTTTTCGTGCGCTCGTCGACCATTTTGAAAAGGGTGTATAATCAGGGGGCTTCTAAGTAGGCGTAGCTCAGTTGGTTAATTCTTGGCCTTCAAAGCTAGAGGTACACGGTTCAATCCTCAGGAACTCCACGTCTGTTTCGATTTCTCTCTGTTCTGTGTAGCTTTAGCTTTAACCATAATAAGGAGCACTGATAGACTGAGGGGGCAAAGTGCGCACCTTCAAGCGCTTTAAACATGACCGTCTGGCTAGATCCTTTTCGAGTTCTAAATTACCGCTGTGTTTCTTGATTACAGACTCATTTTGTGAAGAATATTCACGTTTTCTAGTCAAGGTCCGTCAAGTTTCAAAGTGTTCGTATTGTTGAACTCGTGCATTCTTTACTTTACCGTTGGTATTTGCGAGTAATTAGACACTGATTCGAGGCTAAGCCTGAGCAAATGAGTCTGTAATCAAGAAACACAGCGGTAATTTGGAACTCGAAAAGGGTCTAAAAAGGAAGTAAAATAAATCCCCTTTACCTTAACTGAGTATGCATTCTTGGAGTTTGTCTCCCTAGTCAACATTAGCTTTTATTATTATTTTCAGAAAAACTAAAAGCAGAAGAAAAGGGAATTTCTTCGCAAGAACTACAACAAATCTTATCTTTACCAACATGTGACATTTCGTTACCTCAGAAGTGAGTTTTTGTTCTAGTTTTCAGGCATTTATCGAAGGTCAAACCGGTATTGTACTGTCTAACAACAATAAGCCTTTTCATAGTTTAAGAATCGATTCCACTGCGCATGCGATTTTATCCCGAATTTCTCACCTTCTTTTGTCTAAACCTTCTTTTGTTCTTAATTAATCAAAAGAAGGAGAGAAATTCGGGATAAAATCGCATGCGCAGTGGAATTGATTCTTAAACTATGAAAAGGCTTATAATGACGACAACACGTGTTCTAAAAGGGGAAACATTATTTCCGGCTTAAATGGGTCTATTTGTGAGACCATGTTGTCATGGAAACGCTTTAATTGACGTTCACCAAACCATTTTGACGTGAGAACAATCCCGCTCATGTTACTGTCGAAAACGATTGAATTTCTTCATGTAATTTATGTTGTCTTTTAATGTTGGTCACTTACAGGAAAAGTTTACATCTCACAAAGAAGATAGAGATCGATTTGTCATCCACCATTGAACATAACCTGCAGTCAGGTCAGCAAAACCGTCTATTGTAGTGGAATTCTCCAAAAAAAGCTAAGCAACATACATGCAGAGGCTCCTGTGTGCAATAGTTCACTTCACAGATCCTTTCGCCATCGGTACCCATGCCTTTGCATCGAAGTGAGACGAACGGTGAGCATGCAATGATAGAGACATGTGAATAATTGTCCAAGGTGTTAAAAACAGGTCTCTATCATTGCAAGGTCACTGTTCGTTTCGTGCAAAGGCACGGCTATCTTTCAAGATGGCGCAGGGAACTGTGAAAGGGACTATTTCAATCAACTGATAAAGTCTTTGAATCTCACTGTCTGCTCCAAAAGGTGGTCGTACACTGACAGAAAGAATTATAGTGAAAAGTCGAGGTTCATTAGATGACCATTCGGCACGAGACAGAAAATGACGTCAAGTAAAATCAACCATATTGAGAAGAGTTGGAATTACTGAAAGGCTGAATACTGTATAAAACTAGGCTTGATACCCTTGTGTCACAAGTATGTACCACTTTTAGAGCCACAAAAAATAATGAAAGTACAATGAACTTACTGCTAAAGCTACCTCCCTATCACCAGGGTCACCTTACCTCTTTTGTATAAAGCCTCTTGCGGGTTCATTGCAATATTGGGATTTTGCACTTCCCTTGCAGATTTGAATGTTCCACCTAGTAAATGGCCTGAAAGATTATGGTTGATGCAGAATGACCCAGCAGAATTGTGAGTTTACACTTGGCTCAAATCTAAATGCCGCAATTATTATTTTAACGACAAACTAGAGTGATTTTCATATGATCGTGAAAGAATAGGCAAACTAATAGTTAGTAGTAGACTCTAAACCAATGATTTTCTTTTGTTCTTTATCAACTATTACAAACTAAATGGTCTATTTTCTTTCACGGTCATGTGAAAATCATTCTAGTGGACTATTGGTAGCCCTCTAGTAGTAAAGGAAAAAAGTCTTTGAAAACGTGTTTGTTGTTGTTTTGTTCGTTTGTCTGAATAACTCTATCAAGGGCGGATCCAGGGGGGCAAAGGGGGGCTGAAGCCTCCCCTCAGCAGAAAAACAAAAAACAAAAATGAAGAATTAGATGCTTTTTTTATTGTTTTTCCGTTGTGTCGACGGAAGAAACTCGATTAGCCCCCCCTAAACTCAATTAGCCCCCCCCCTAAAATTTTGGCTGGATCCGCCCTTGTCTATAATTAGGCCGTTTTAGGAGATTTTTATTTTTTTAATTTTGCCTTTTTTGGTCAACTGTTAGACATTTTCACAGCAGACCAAATATTTCATTAACATCATGATCGATATGTTTGTGTGTCAGGGCTGCAAGAGAAGCGAAGAAAAAAGCACCAATACCAATAGAAGAAGGTATCACCGAACTTATGTCCTATGACTGACATCCGTGAAAAACACTCTGCGCATGCTCGTTAGTTCGGCGGGAAATTTGTACAAGCGTCGTGTTTACAAATAAAACCATTTGAGATTTACCAGAGTTTGACGGGGAAAGTGGACGAGCACGCGCGTTTTTTGGCGCGAAAATTCCCTTTATCCATAAAGTCCATTTAGTCGCTCAGAGGTTTTTTGTTATACCGACGTAAAAATATATATAGAATTTCTCAAACAGCTCGACCTTTTTTGTCAAATGTCGTTTTGTTTTGTAAAATGGAAAACTGCAGTTTGGGTACTTGGAGTTCTTTTAGATACTTATTTTTACCGCGCCCGTTCGAGTTATTTCGTACTGACCTTCTGCTTTGCCGCTTTTTGTATCCAGTTTTATCCATGGACGTGAAAGATATTTTGAAAAGATTTCATTCTGATGGTAGACCGGTCAGAGAAAACCTTTCTCCTCTACGATCCGCTGTGAGTACCGAAGAAGACGTTTTTTAATGCTTTAATGCCTTTTCTCATTTAGTAAATACCGCTGTGTTCCTTGACTACTGTGGTGCTTACCATTTACCTGGAAAAACTGGAAATTCCGGTTAGAAAGCAAATGGTATGTGTCATTCCGATTGGAAAGTTCCGGAAAACTCTGTCTTAGGATTGAGAAAATCCACTTTTCTCGCTCTTTTCGGTTCGTGCGGTAGACGCGTGTACCATTTTGGGAAGAAAAATTTTCCCGCTCTTTTTTCACCATAAGCAAACGAATTTCCAACCGGATGGATTGGTTGAAATTATAAGCACCCCAGACTATTTATATAGGTTTAACCTCGCTTAAGAGCAAATTATTTGCAAAAGTCAACTGAAATGTAAAGAATTTGCAAGTTGAACCATGCCAATAGTTTTGAAATACCACGGACTTCTAATGGTATGTGAATAGCTGAGTTATAAACGAAGTTAAACCTGCATGAGTGAGTCTCGTGTGGTCGTGCATCAAAAACAGCAGAACTCTTAATTTGAAATTCATTCTAAATAAAGTGCAAACCATATATCCGAAATAGCACAAAAGCTAATCACTAAACACATATATTACTTTTGCTTTCAGTTGTTTCATTGGTGTTATTTTGTACTCATTAGTTTGTACTATTTCACGCATATTTGGTTTACACTCTAACATGCCATGAATGAAATGCCTATTAAACTATATATTTAAAACTTTTTTCAGTATAAAACCGACGCTGAAAGTCATATTCTAATCAACACGACTGAAGGTTGGTAACTAGATCCCAGCGGCGGATCTAGGGGTGGGTTTTGGGGGTTGCAACCCCCCTATGAGAGCCATCGTGATTTATTATTATTATTTATTTTTTTTCATGACAACACCAACAGCATCGCGAGTTTTATTAAAACAGGGGTGCCGAACACATTTCGCTCGCTTTTTTTTCTATACGCCGTGTGTGGGACCTGAAACAACCATGCTCGCCTGCAGCAAATAATCATTATCACAAGACCTACTTCCGTTTGGGAACCCTGTGCTACTTTCCCGCCAAACAAGTACCTCAATCAATGCTACAACCCCCCCTTTGAAAAAATCCTGGATCCGCCCCTGGATCCCCAACATCGTGTCATTCCCTAGAGTATCATTTCTTCGTTTAACGGTTACTTATGAGAAGATGTATGAATATGTATAAAACTTGAACAAAAAATATTATTTTCAAGGGAATGACACGTTGTCTGAAATGGGAAACCATAGCGCCCAAGGTATAAAGGTCCATTGTAAATTTAGAATCTTAACTTTCCAGAAAGCATACGACGAGCTGGTTATCCTGAAGCGTTGACGAAAAAATACCACGGAGTTGAGTAAGTGTCAAAAAACAATAGTTACTAATAGTTAACAATAGTTACTAAACTGCTCATGGTATATGCAGGAAATTGCGCAATTTATTCTGTAAGTATGAAAGATCAACATAAACCATTTTCTGTATTTCCTTCCTTCCTTCCTTCCTTCCTTCCTTCCTTCCTTCCTTCCTTCCTTTCTTTAATTAAGCCAGTCAGTCATTCAACCACTCACTTACTTGGTCGGCTGGTCAGTCAGTCAATATGTCAGTCTGATGAGCAGATTTTTATGGATGTAAAAAAAGGATGTAACGTCGTGGTACCGTATCCAAGTAGTCAAAGGATTCCAACATTGCAAGTTATGATAACATCTTGCCTCATTTTAATGTCAATAAGCAACCGTCTTCAAGAGATATAAGTATGATGTATGATGATAATGTATAGTATCACTTTCGCTATCAGTCAATGAGCAACAGTCTTCCTAGTCTCCCTCGCAGCCGCTATCAGTGTCGTAACGCAACGCTTTGAAAGCGTTGAGTGATGACACTGATAGCGAGTGCGATGGAGACTATAGTCTTCCTCGATCTTCAGGAGATATACATTTGTTGTTCGATAATAATTCATAGAATCCCTTTCTTTATCAGATATTGCTTGGATTCTCGTGACGCTTTATCCAAAGACATCCAAATAGCTGGTACCCAGACCTCCATTCTAAAACAAGAGACTCTGTCATCTTACGCCGCGCTGAACTCCAAGAGACTGGAGACAATACCTAGGAATTTCCAACGAGTTACTCGATCAAAAGATAGGGATCGATCAATAGAAGCGGCAACTGATGTTAAGAAGAACACACAAAAAAGGTAAATAATAAGTATGCTAGAAATGCACCGTAACATAAGTCTGTGTTAGGAAACACGTAGCCCAAGCTGCCCTTTGAACATTTTTATTTATTTAGTCAACACAGAATAAACGCAATATAGCCAATAAGGAACCGGACAGCAACATGCTAGTTTGCTCTATCTTGTTATAGTTATGCCCTTTGTAAATAAGTTTAATTAATAGACACAGGTGACCCATGCATCCGGGCTAAAGGATAGCGGAATGCTAGTTTGCTCTATCTGCTTGTGGTTATGCCATTCGTAAATACGTATACTTAATAGACACAGGTAACCCATGCATCCGGGCTAAGGATAGCAACATACTAGTTTGCTCTATCTGCTTGTAGTTATGCCCTTTGTAAATATGTATAATTAACAGACACAGGTAACCCATGCATCCGGGCTTAGGATAGCAACATACTAGTTTGCTCTATCTGCTTGTAGTTATGCCCTTTGTAAATAAGTATAATTAATAGGCACAGGTAACCCATGCATCCGGGCTAAGGATAGCAACATACTAGTTTGCTCTATCTGCTTGTAGTTATGCCCTTTGTAAATATTTATAATTAATAGACACAGGTAACCCATGCATCCGGGCTAAGGATAGCAACATACTAGTTTGCTCTATCTGCTTGTAGTTATGCCCTTTGTAAATATGTATAATTAACAGACACAGGTAACCCATGCATCTGGGCTAGGGATAGCGGAATGCTAGTTTTCTTCACATCTTTCTAGAATGATTGTTGTAACGAATTGTTAGACACAGGTAACCCACGCATTTGGGTTTAGAATACGCATATGACTGTTTTTAATGTTTGAATGTTTTGCTCTGAAGACCAAAGAAAAGAACGTCACCGTCGGCAAAAGACGGCACAACACGACATTCAACGAAACGAAAACGATCTGAATCACCAAAACAACAAGGTAAAAAATACTCTTTAAAATTAATGAAAATTTTAAAAAATTAAAAATTTTAGGACAAGCTACAAAATAAAAACCAAAATAAGGTCTATTTCATGACAAGTTAAAATCTATTTTCTTGCTTCGTTTGTTTGTTCACTTGTATTTTATTTACTCGAGGTCCAGTAGAAGAAAAAGTCGGTCCTACTAAAACGAAGGAGTCCAGAAGCCAGCGGCATAAACGAGTAAGTGCAACAGGTCTACTTACTATTGTTATATTTTTCATATGCTTCATTTGTTAGTGAACAGCAGAAGCAAAAAGATGGTTTAAAATAATTGGTGACTGGACTGACGGATGGATGGGTGAAGAGATAGAGGGGAGGGATAGCTAGGAAGCGTTGAACAATAGATTAATGGGAATGGACAAGAGAAAATGAACTAAGAGAAAAAATCTCTGTTATTCATGCTTGTAACCATTATAGGCACCACCGTTTGATGCTATTTTTAGAATCACATTTGCTTATCGTTTGTTTTTCTGCACGCGCATTCTACAAGCGCTCTACGCTGTTTGCTCACGTCTTCTTGAAAGGAAAAAATATGCACGTGCAGATAAACAAGCGATTAATTCGAAGATTTAAGTTTAATTTGAAGATTCTAAATATAGCATCAATGATTCTAAGAATAGCATCAACGAGTGCTCATGATGGGGTGAGCGGGGATCCCTTCTCTCAATTTATTTTCTCGGCGTTGAATGGATGTATAGCTGGATAGATCCATTCGCCTTTTCCAAGTTTAAAGTAG
The DNA here is from genome assembly GCF_009602425.1 of Actinia tenebrosa. The sequence continues at coordinate 5,861 of NW_022261742.1, read as the reverse complement.
GACTTGATTGTAGGACAGTATTTGGTACCCCATCTTGCAATACACGTTCAGTCTCTCAATCCTCTGCACCAAGAGGTTATATTATACTGAATTTCGAAAAGGCGGATTTTGGTGGTTGAATATTTCAACGTTTGTTTTTGTTATGTTAGCGTCTTCGTCTCGTCATCGAGAAAACACTAATCGAGCGAGGGATTGACAAGAACAACGATCTGTACTCATCGTGTTCAGAGAGACTGTACAGTCTGATCAAAAGCTTTTTGAAGGTAAGACCTCATAATATAATGGGTAGCATTGGTAACGCGTCGTCTTTCACTGCTGTGAATCCAAGGGGTCGGGTCGCTGGTTCGAGCCCTGTGGTTGCCACATGTGAATTGAGTTTGTTTGATGTGTTGTTCTTTCCTATGCTACAAGGGTTTTCTCCGGGTTCTCCGGTTTCCTCCCTCCGTAAAAATCAACATGTGAGATGAGCGTAGTGTGCGTAGAATATTGAATGAAGCGGTAGTGTGTGTGAGTGAAAAGTGTCCCCAATTAGTGTGAAAGCGCTAGAACGACTAGACACTTAAATAAAGATTCTTTTAATAAAGTGGTGTTCGTATGAATGAGAAACGTACGGAGGACTTACGCCCTGAACTTAAGTATGGTTGCAGATATTCCGCTCCTCTAGGCCACTTCCGAGTTTGATAAACACGATGCATTGTGGTCTAGCTTGGGTACAAACAACACCATATAAGGCATGATGAACAACAGATGTTTGTGCCCAAACTAGGCCACAATGCACCATGTTCGCCATCTAAGAAAATTGGTCCCCTTTCCAATTTTCAAATTTGCAGTTTCGCGTTCTCTGTTGCTCAGGGTTAGCCTTAATTTTGTGCAGAATATTCACGTGTTCCAGTGAAGGTCCATGGAATTTCAAAGTGTTTGTATTGTTGAAGTTGTGCATTCTTTACTTTCCTGTTGCCCTGCCCTGCAGAGGCTTTGCCCCATCATGTGATGGCAGCCATGACAGGATGCAGGAACAATGAATCTGGTCTAATCTGATTTACATGATAAAGGATTCAGTTTACCTGGGGGAATAGACTGTAGGAGCAGGCGTAGCTCAGTTGGTTAGTGCGCGACCTTCAGAGCTAGAGGTCCACGGTTCGATCCTTAGGTACTCCACGTCTGTTTCGACTTCTCTCTAATCCGTGTAGCTTCAGCTTTAAATACTCTTAAAACAGAGCACTGATGGAGAGAGGGGGTAAAGTGCGCACCGTCGGCTTCCATTGATAGCAGTTGAATTTCAACTGAAGGAACTACCGACGTTAAATATAGGTGCTTTACTTTTTTACTCTATTGTTATGCCTTCTGTCATGGCTGCCATCACGTGATGGTGCAAACCTTCTATCGCATAACATTAGATTTTCCGATGTTACCCCCTTCAGTACCCTGTAAGAAACGTTTTGTCCACTTTCGCAGGACTTGACGTCTTCACATGGACTGAACGACACGATGAAAGATCTCGCTCGAAGTAACGTAGACCAGGTAATTTACAACCGTTTGACCTCTACCTTGGGCGTAGTGTTTTTCTATTTAAGACCACTTGTCATTCCCTTGAGAAAACGATTCTTGTTTGATTCAGATCCATATTCATGTGTCTTCACATGCTCCAGCGTTAAACAAAGAATTTATATTCTAGGGAATGACACCTGGCCCTAATGCGAAAACGTTACGCTTAAAGTGCCTATCACCCTTCTGACAATATTCATAGTATTGATTCTACATGGGGTAAGATGTGGAATAACCCGAAAAAATTTCTTAGTTTGAGTGCAGCTTCTTGAAGTTATGAAGGTTTTTCCATGCCATATGCTAATGCCGTGACGTATGAGGAGGCATTTATGGTTATTTGTTGTTCCTTGTAATTCGAAACACCGGCTTCTATGTGAAAAATAGCTTGCAATAATTTCTATAAGAGCAATGGGCAAAACAATTTCAAATTTAATTTATCTGTGCCAGTAAGGTTTTGTATATTAAATGATTACTCCTCATACGTCACAACATTAGCATATGGCATGGAAAAACCTTTATAACTTCAAGAAGCCTCACTCAAACTATGAAATTTTTTCGGGCTTTTCCACATCTTACCCCATGTAGAATCAATACTGTGAATATTGTCAGAAGGGTGATAGGCACTTTAAGGTAAAGGTGTCTATTTACATCTTTACCTTAGGTGTAATGTTTCCATTTCTGTCCACGTGTCATTCTCTTGAGAATAAAAATTCTTTGCTTGAGTTGTATCTATACATATATCTTCTCACTCGCAATCATTAACGAAACAAATGATACCCTAAGGAATGACACGTGGCCTGAATTTTAAAATCAATACGCCCAAGCAAAAAGGCCTATTCGGAAAGGCGTTTAACATATCTATTTGTTAAGAGGAAATTTTTTTTTCAATAACGAGCAATAATGGCAAAAAGCGCCAAAAACTAGACCTTCGTATGAGTTTTGATCCCAATTTTCGTTTTGGGTTAACACTCAAAACCTTTTTTTAACAGTTAGAAACTGATGTACTATGACAAAATGCCTGTTTGAAGCGGTATTTCAATTGTACAAAGATGTTTTGTTACATGTGTGTTAGAATGTTGCTTTGTCAGGCTTCTTTATAGAAAATATATGGGAAATAAGCAAATGAAGGCCTAAACCTCATTTTCGATTCAAACTTTTGCTTTGAGTTAACACTTTGATTCCACTTTCATCGGTCATCTCCACTTCCAAACAAGTTAACTTTCTGAATAACAAGATTTTAGCCTTGTACAATAGCCTTTCTTCAAGAAAATAGTTTTTGGCGCTCACCGCTTGAATACGAAAAGAATTCTCTCTCAATATATTATATTCGTTATTTGACTCTTTCTTTCTTTATTTTAGGTGATAAATTTTGAAAAAACTCGTCTGAGCGTGAAATAACACAAGAAGAAAAGAATAATTGACTGCATTTCCAGTTATTTCTAATCCAGGACACGGACAGACGAAGAAAAAAAACACGAAGGACATTCATACGACAGGGCGTTTTTATCAAACCTTGAAACATCTTGGCTGATATGCAGGCAGAGCATGGCGAACTTACAGATCTAATGAGAACAAGCTAAGCTGAATTCACTCTCTAGGTTGCCTGACTTTGATCAGCCCAGAGGTTGTTTCAGGGTTTGATCTGTGAGTTAGCCATGCCCTGACTTAGATCAGCCCAGAGGTTGTTTCAGGGTTTAATCTGGGAGTTAGCCATGCCCTGACATAGATCAGCCCAGAGGTTGTTTCAGGGTTTAATCTGTGAGTTAGCCATGCCCTTACTTAGATCAGCCCAGAGGTTGTTTCAGGGTTTAATCTGAGAGTCGAGTTAGCCGTTCCCTGACTTCGATCAGCCCAGAGGTTGTTTCAGGGTTTAATCTGTGAGTTAGCTGTGCCCTGACTTCGATCAGCCCAGAGGTTGTTTCAGGGTTT
>NW_022261741.1:79012-89526 GCF_009602425.1 Actinia tenebrosa | reverse complement strand
TAAACCTAACCATGAAAAATACATCTCGCAAATTGCAATTAATTTGTGTCCGTCGACCCTTCTCAGTAGCTTGGAAATTAAACAAGTTTAGCTTTGTTCTTCAGAATTAATTGATACCAGGTCAAATGCTGAGTCAGCTTCGTTATTTTGAATTTTCATTTTCAGTTTATCAGTTAGGTAGCTATAGTAAATAGTCACATGTATTTGTAATGACCTGGCTTATAATTTTTTCTTTTCTTATTTTTACGTCTTTTTGTTGTAAATTATACATTTACAGATCGCTACGTAAACATCCTCGAAAAAAACCTGGCTTACAAATTTTCTTCAAAAACCTCCATCTGCTTTTAAAATCCGATATGCATTAACATGATTAACACTGTCATTTTTCATTCATTTAGTCGACAGATAGTTRAGTAAAATGCACTAGATTATTTGTTGTTTGCTAACAGCAGACTTAAACAAGAAATTTTATCAAGTGCCAATTAATGATACCAAAAATGTTATGGCTAGACAATTAGGCACTTTGYGCTGTTKTTGTTGTTACGCTATATCAATCGTGACACAGACGTTGTTTTACGTCACTAAAGATTTCAGGTACTAAGTTCTTAATGATGATTCTATTTTTGGTTCCATTAAAAGATACACCTGGCGGACGATAGCAATGAAAGGACTTACATGACATAATAGTGTAGGTTATCCCAATCACAATATATAGGCTTCAAGTAACGCAATAATGAAGAAATAGAAAACGCGCGCGCGTGCTGTGTGCAGTCATGAAGCAAGCGGGGGTTAGCAGAACACGAGAGAAGTGTTAGGAGAAGCACGACRCGTAGCGGAATGCTTCTGGACACTTCTTGAGTATTCTGCCAATCCCCAAGTGCTTTATAACGGCACACAGCACGGTARTCAAGTTTTTTATTTCTTTTATGAAATACAAATTACAATAACCGTTATTTTAGATAGGAATAACGCAACGGAAAGTGCGCTTGCTTGCAATGTGCTCTCATAAAGCACGCGCTCCAAGTCAATCAGAACGCGACATTCATAACAGTTGTTTTATAAAAGGGATTACAATTTTGCATGTAAGTAATTTTGGATCTTCTTCTTGTTATTGACTTCTTCTTCTTCTTCCTCTTTTACTTGATCGATTATGTTTATTTCATTCTATTTTGCTTTCTATTTATCAGTATATATTTTACAATTCAAGGTGTATAATGCATATTTTATTTTATCATTATTCTTAGTAGCAAAATAAAAGCCTGAATAAACTCATATCTCAATCATTATAGCATCAGAATCGACTTGTAAAAATCCTTTAATCCTCAAAGCTTGGGTATCAGACGTTATTATAGCGTCATCATGACCATCCAACATGGCCGCCATGTTAGGTCTTTGTCGGATTTTACGCTCTTGGAAGTGCATGACTCACAAACGACCTACCAGCCATTCCGAGATTGAGGAAAAAACTGTGTCGAATGGGTCAAAGCGATCCATATTTTTTGTCAGCCTCAGAATGGCTAATAGGTGTCCTCACCATAAGGAAACAAAGCCGCTAATGGCCCATACTTGCTTGGGTATGACTCAGCGTTGAGTCAATCACTCAAGGCTGAGTTCACAGGATTTAGAAGGTCAAGACCAGAACACGACAAAAACTCAACCATTCTTTGCTCTCCAGTCACATGATCATKCCCATCATCCTTTTCCCGACTTCCCAGGATTCCCTCCACGACATTTTCAACAACATCTGTTTCGATTCCAATCCTTTTCTGAACTTTCCTACTTTGTTTCCCCCCGTCTCCAGTCTGCGCAGGTGATTTCGAAGGCTCCTTAATTCTAGTTCCCAGGCTCCTGCCAAACCGACATTGAACGTACTTGTTAAACTTCGAATTAAGCTTCCTTTCCATTGGTTGGATTTTATTCTTCGTATTTTTTTCAGCTGAGTTTTTTTCATCGTTTCTTCCCGTGGTTGGAAAGCATTGCCTGGCAGTTAAAGGAAATTCCACCTCAAAATCATTTTGTTCTCCTTCTTTGCTCAGCTTTACCAAGTTGTTGCTTGTCATGTGAACACGTCTAGAAGACGCATGCGCATAAACCGTTGACGCAGGAGCTTGAACGTGAGAGGACCTCGAAGTGCATCGATTCAATTCGTCTTGTTCTTTTTCGTTTTTTCCTACAGAAGGAAGAAGGTTTCGTCCTTGAATAAAAAAATCATCTTTCAACTGAGCTGAATTTTTCTTCGAGAGTTTCAAAGTTAACGGAAGCTTTACTTCTTCGCTTTTCGACATTTGGGGAAGATCCGGCACAGAGGCGTATCGGGTAGGTTTTCTGAACCTCGTTTCGTAAAAATCAGCCGAACGACACATTTGTCGAGGGAACTCTAAATTGGGAAAGTTCCAAGATTTAGAGAGAACGCCAAAGCGGGTGGCTTTGCTTGATGGGACGGATGGTGGAAGTGTTGATTGGGATTGTGAATCCACGGTGTTTTGTGTCAGCGGTAGATTGTCAAGGATGTTTTGCATCGTCATGAGTTGGTGGAGTCGCTCGCCGCAGACTTCCTCTCTGTCTACGTCACTTTCTTCAAGTTTTATACCGCTGAATTCGAGGTATCCACTTTTTACTTTGAGGTAACTCATCGTTTTACCTGCAAAAGAACACCAATGAGTGATTGGCTGTGCCTTGACCCCGCAGTTTCTCTTCATCAGCAACGGTTCGTGCTGACCAAGAGGAACGTGGGTTCTGGGTATGAGATCTTGGACTGCACTCATACTGAATTTGCTGTTGCCACAAAAAAGGTTTTGGTTGACTTTATTCGAAGTCATTGTCGGACGATATAAAATTTTCAAAGGAAACGTTATGGAAACGCTTTCATTCCAACCCAAACCTTGCTTGGTCACGACGACTATTCCTTGCGTGCTATTGAGAAGCCGGCCTGATGCTGAGTTACACAAGAAATAGGAAAACCGTATGAGCTCATTAAGAGGTCGGGAGTTAATGAATTTATAAATGGTGCAGCTTAGTTACCTAGTAATCACATATGGAAAACTGATGAATAGATGTTTTTACAAGATGAAGCGACACGAAAATCATTTACACCAGTGGCGGATCCAGGATGGTGGGGTGGTTCCGTGATTTCCATGGAGCACCCCCCTCCCCTTTTGTGAGATTTGTGTAATTTCGCTAAAGTGCGAGGGACGGGAGGGTGTGATTGATTTTTGTCCTAACTACCAAATGCTGATCGCTTTTCATTTATTCCTTCAAAACTTATCCAGACCAAACAAAATGGGCCTGATTGAGGGAGAGGAGGGTCAGAATGAAATTTGTCACCTACCAGCTGCAAGAAAAAAAGTTCACTGTATATTATAAAAATAAGGTACAGTGTTACAAATTTAAACGTATCAAAGAACTATCTAGAGGTCTAACATTATGTTAAGTACATATAAAATTAATTATGTAAATACATTCTAATTCGCTGGTAAATCTAAAATGTCGATAGCAAGAAAATGTCTAGATATTACGTAATTTCTTGTGTTTCGATATTATTTGTAGAACCGGCATTAAATCAAGAAGTGATGAAATTTATTTCAGCATTTACCGGCTCTTGTGCGCTCAGTGGATAGCAAGTCTATTTATGGTCGATACATTTGAACGATATCACAAGTCTTGTCCCTACCTGGATTTGTCCAGTATACAAGTCCCACGTAGTCAAATCGTTATTTTTTGGACTTCTTTTCGCTTTCTGCTAAAGCTCTTGAATTGTAGTTTATGTAAACGAAAAACTGTTTACCCAAAATAGCGAAATGTTTGCTCAAACTTGCGAACATTCTATTTGTCATTTAAATGACCTTTTATTTCCTGGAAAACATTGAAACTAAGATTTTGCTCTGGTCTAAATTATTTACAATTAAACTATTACTAGCGGGCATAATATTTCATTGCAAGGATAGGCATTAGGCAAGAGGAAATGAAGTATAGTTTATTTTCTCTTGCCTTAGCATCATCTTGAAATTGCTACAAAAAGTAAAATTCAATTTTACGTCTTGCAAAGACCGCGGCAACGCTAGAACAAGATCGCGATACGTATACGAGGGTGCAACATGCAAAGAAGTTTGGAAATTTTAATATTGTCAAATATAACGAGGTCAAAATCTGACAACTAAGTAACTAAAAATTACAGGACAACAAATAGACAGAATCCCAAGAAATTCATAATGATTATATTTCGGAAAAAAGATGTTCGTCTTTTGCTTACTTCGTTTCAACTGCTTAAAAATAGGAATAATAATAAACGAAAAAAGATTACATATATTTGTGTCAATACTCAATATTTTGATCATAAAAACTAATGCTATAGATACGCGGAAAAATCGTGACCAAGAAATTCTGGTCACAGCTCGAGGATAGTCACAGTACCTAAGCCAAATTTCATTAACAGGTCATCCGTTTTTCAGATTTTTCTCTTAAAGTTGAATGATGAAATAAGAACAGAATCCAAGATTTTTTGTGCTACTTCCATAAAATAAACCCTAGACAAGAGAAACGGGTTATTGGTAGTATTTTCCACCTAATGACTAGCATAATACTGAAACATGTGTTGGTTAAGCCATGGATTTACTGGCCCAAGTCATCTCGGCGAGGAGATAGTGAGCGTCGACGGCTGACACCTGGTGATGGAGACCTACGAGGTGAAAGGGAGCGACGAGGAGAGCGTGATCTGGAGCGATCGAAGCTGAAAAAGCACAAAAATGCGTAAATAACAGTGGCGGATCAAGGACTTTAAGAGGGGGGTTCATTTTTGCAAATCTCGGCACAACAATAACKTTCTCTTGCATCATCATTTTTTCTATGACGCACATCACTGGCCTAGGGGCGCTCCTGATAAGGATAACCTTTCCACCAGTCTCATTTCATATTAAAACTCATGAGTTAGTAAATTCCATTTATTTATTCATTTAAAAAATATATAAAAAATCCAAGGTACAAGCCGGTGGGGGTGGGGGTTCATTTGCACCCAATGAATCCCCCCTAAATCCGCCACAAAATAAAATTTCATTTGGTTGTCACTTCAAAATGAATGACAGACGTATTACTTACTTTCTTTTGCGGAAAGGAGAAACGGATCTAGATTTTGATCTAGATCGTCTGGATGATCTACCAGATCTTGTATTCTATAAATTAAAGATATAAACAATATATAAATGTAATTTTAATCTGTTTAAAGTTTATTTATATTTTAGATAACAAAGTATTTATTTACCTCTATGATTCGAATCCTTTTACCCAATAATTCAGATCCATCAAGTTTCTTGATRGCACGCCTCATGTCACTCTCTGAGGCAAAGTCAACCGCACTGCAAGGAAAGAATAAAAACATGCAATATAAGAAACACAGTGCAGTTACTCAACGTTTACATAGAGAAGAGGTTAAATATGTGCACAATTACCCTCTTCTCTATGTAAACACTGAGTAATCTACAATAAATTTGGTTGAGAATGATCTTGTGAGGTCGTCCAAGACTTTCGTTTCTAATTAACAAATAGACATCAGTCTGTCCTGTCCACATTGTCAAAGTAGTGTGGATCCACGAAGCGTAGTCAAATGGATCTGCATACTACTTTGACAATGTGATGATGAAATTTATCGACAATAAGCAGAGGACAGACACATAAAAAACTCATGTCTATTTGTTTTTTTCTACAATAACAAAAACAATGTGTGACCAAAACAACCAACGGAAAGAGCGCATGCTCATTGACGTCGGCTTTATCTGTCCGTCCTCTTATTGATGATAAAAATAACCAATCAGTGCATGAGAAATTTATTAAGTTATTGCAAAATTTTTTGTTTAAAATGTTTTTCAAGACCCCTACTCATTAGATATCACAGTTGTATAATAAAACCCAAGACTCACTTACCCTTCACCAATTCTGTCCTTGTGGCATTGAGTGAAGGTGACGTCTCCTGCCTGACGCATGAAGTCTTTAAGATCCTGTAATGGCAAAGGATGAGAAATGAATTTCACCGCAGTACAATTTTAGACTAAATAGACTCCAAACAATTGATACTTGAAACATATTATTATTTATGTAGTTTATGAGTAGCATGAGTAGAGTACACTACTCATGCATCATCTTTCACTGCTGCGAGTCCAATGGATTGGTCGGGTTGCTGGTTCGAGCCCTATGCTACATGTGAATTGAGTTTGTTTGATGTGTTGTTCTTTCCCTTGCCGTAAGGGTCTTTCTCCAGGTTCCCCTCCCTCCATAAGAATCAAAATGTGAGTTGAGTTGTGTGCATAAAATAGTAACTGTAGTTGTATTAAGTGAAAGAAGGCCCACTTCAGTAAAAAATGCCAAAAATAATTAGCCTACTCTAACAAATAAAACATTATTATTGATAATGCAAAAGCCTGAAAAACAAACTATAGACTGGACAATAAATCATACAGCTTGTAAACAATATTTTAAAGCATCTTAAATATGTGAGAAATATAGTCATTCAAAAGTAAAATCAGGTATAAATGAAAGAGTATTTAATAATATTTTTGTTTGTTCGAACCAGAAGTGTAGAAAGGGAATTATAAATAATTCAAAAWTTTTAATGCATCAATTAATTCAAAAAATATCATCCTGAGAGCAAGCATTGACTAAATCCTGGACTTACACCTTTTACTCTTACCTGGCATTATAAAAAATAGTCCAAGTTACACTTTGTTACCACTACCAAATTTTGCCATTAAATTTGCCCAAAGTTCTATTGGCCAGGGGAGTACAGTTCAATGCAAGAGTGCCTTAACCAGCCTGTACCTTGACAGGACCACCACCTATCTCACTACCACCATTCCTTGATATGCATAGCTATTCTATTAGTTTTGGAATGGGAAACCCCCAGGGAATTGACCAGGAAGACACCATGCAGCAACATGGTGACCAAGACAAACCAAATGGGATACCAAGTGGCCAAACCAGATCAAGTTGAAGCACCAGAGAAAAGTCAAAGAGCACTAGCCAGAAATCTCTTTAGCAGATTAGCAAGCATGCCCATTCCTGAGATCTCGGTACCAACCAAACCATTTTACCAAAGTCTTAACTATGATACTACAGAGCAATATAAAGGGGGATACAGTCAGCTTAGATAATCTATAAACGTTATAAATTGCACGTACTTTTCATCATAAATATTAAACAAAGTTTCATCTCTAATTTTTCTGGAAAAAAATCTTATCAAAGGGCTTTGGTAATCTAAATCTAAAACCTTAAAATGCTATTAACTTAGCAGACTCCTTTGTTTATCAACAGTATACCTACAGGTAGTAATTTTAGTAATTTTTAATTTTTTTTGACAAATTCCCAAGATCTTTTCTGTGCGCTTTTGGAAATCGTGCAGAGGCTTAGTGGCCTGAAATAATTACTGGCTGCATTGCACTGATCAACATTTGACCATTCAATGTGACTGCCATCCTAACTAGCGAGATGAGTGCTAAGTTTGAGCCCTTGCATGTATAAAAAAAAGACAATTCTGGCTGAAAACAAAATTGAAATACAGATTGAAGAATGTGTTTAAAAAAGTCTAGGTTTGATAAACATAATGTAAAGGCAGTAGGAAACTAGAGGTCTTTGAAACACACTTTGTAGGTGTTCCCTAGGTTGAATGATAATATATCGAGACTCTGAGGATCTTACCTGCCATCCTGCTCTTGTAGACAGGTTCTCTACTGTGACTTTCCATTGGGTATTGTAGGGTTGGGTAAATCGCCTACAATTCAATTTAAAAGAATCATTTAGTACTGCTGTGATATACAACAGGAACCCAAGTTCTGGGAGACATCTTAATGCAACCCAATGCCTTATACTGTATGATATGGGTATCAAGTTTGAATTCTGAACTGGGCATCATATATGAGTAGAGTTTGTTTGGTCTCGCCCGCAACTTTGATCAGCCCACAGGTTGTTTTAGGATATCCATAAAGTTCGAAAATATATAACTTCTAGTTACACAATTTAAAGGCAAGCCATGCGATATTCCATGCATATATTACGAGTTCTTTTCTTGGGGTAAAACCACATGACTCATGAGATAAAAATAATAAAACAGCCATGATGTTGGTTGATCTAACAAGAAAAGTTAACGAGGAATGCTTTGATATCGTAAAACAACATGGCAGCTATGATGTAACATGCACCCAAGGATTAGGAGGATACCAATCAAACAGCCACCATGTTGGTTGATCTAACAAGAAAAGTTAATGAGGAATGCTTTGATATCGTCAAACAACTTGGCAGCTATGACRTAACTCCATGAATACATTTGAAGGTGATTTCAACTTACCCGTAACTACTTCTTCTTGATTCACTTCTATTATAACCACCACCACCGCCTCCTCCTCCTCCACCACCTCTACTTGGATGAGCATGTTCTACTGTAACTCTGGATAAGACAAACATTATAGTAGTCAAAATAATAGACCCTTTGCCAAGACGGCGGGCGAAAATTGAAATGAGGGACAATTTATTGAAAAAATTATTGCATACTATGTAATGGTACTAAATAAAAAAACTGGAGTTAAGAAATAGGAATAAGAAACTTTTATTGTTAATTAGAATATAGCAAGTTTTTAAGCGAATTTTTATATTAAAATGTCATAGAATTTTAATGAAGCTTCCTCCATCTCATACATTTAACCAATAAAAAAATTTACTATAGTAAGCTTAAATTTACCTTTCTCCTTTAAGTTCTTTGTGATTTAATTCATAAACAGCATCTTCTGCATCTCGTTCGTCTTCAAATTCCTATCAAAAATAAAAGAGGTTTTTAATACTCCTAAAGAAGATGTGAGAAGATGCTTGAATGAAAGACGCCCGAAGTCGAAGAACGCAATGAAAAAGCAAGTTTCACGCCTTCTTAAGCTTTTAAAAAAAAGGAAAACATGAATATGACACAGTAAAGCAAGGATTTAATCTATAGCTGAGCTTGTAAACTGAGAGAATTATCAAGCAAGGCTAGATGTTTTAGAGATTTTCGACCTCCGCTCCAGCAAACTTACCACGAAAGCAAAACCCGTTTTCAAATTTATGTCACGAATTCGCCCAAAACCACGGAAAAAGCGCTCTAATTCTCTCTCTTCAATACGGGGTGGTAGTCGACCAACAAAAACACGATTTCCTCGATCACGACTCATGGTTTTAAGGGACAAAAAGTCTAAGTAAAAGCACTGAATCCTTGTAGAACACGATGCTCGAAAGAAAATGGCGTCCTGTGAAGAAAGATGACGCTCAGAGCACGTGACTTGAAAATACCCTACATGCAACACGGGGAGTGGAGAGAGAAGGAAGAAAGAAAGAAAGGAAGAAAGAAAGAAAGAAAGGAAGGAAGAAAGAAAGAAAGAAAGAGAGGAAATGCAAACACGAAAAATTAATTTGTTTTTCGAAGTGCCACGCAGAGTCTGATTCATATTCTGTACCGAGAAAAGACGACATAATGCTACGAAACGAGTCGTTCGTATTCTGTGCCGACGAAAGACAAACAAGTTTTTCTTAAAGAATATCACTGGCTGCCGGGCATGTCATAACGCATTTCATAAAGTACGACCACCAAATATTTCGAAAAAACAAAGCAAATAAAATAAAATAAAATAATGGGTGCAATCGACTTCTCAACTCTCTGTTATTTCCTTTAATTAACCTTGTCATCATTACGTATTTGCTTTAGTAAAGTGATTGGCAAGAAATTTAGTTCCTCCTTATCTTCTCACCCACTCTTTCTCCTCTGATAACAAATGACCAGTCTCTTCCATAATTTGTGTTCGTTCATCCATTTGTCCATTTTTCTATTCAAAGGCTCATGGGTAGCAGCACGCGCATCAATGCATCACGGGAACGACTATGACACAACAGAAAAGATCAATAATGGCGGTCACAACATTGCTGTGTTTATGACAAAAACCCGCTCCGAAAAAATACTTTAGACTTAAGATAAGACATGGTTTATTGAATTCTAGCTAAGTCAATACTTCTTYATTGCTGTAGAGCTGGTTCTACGGGTATTTGAACAATCTGAAAGGTTATATTATTACAAAACGAAGTGTTTCTTGTCGCCATGAGTGAACTTTCAGCTGACGAGGTTTGTATGAAAATATTTTTTTAACGCCAGGAATGAAGATAGATTGTTGTATAAATAACCAAACAGCCTGTCATTTAGTAGACTATTCTGTCCTCTGTTGGGATATCAGCTCTTTCAGAGATAAAATGAGCTTTCAGTGATTTAAAACTAAGAATAATTGGGAACGATTTTATTTTAAATTTATGCTTACAATAAGCTTACACATGGTAACAAGAAGTTAAAACTCCCGATCTAGCTACTAGCCTTCTTCCGATCTTAAAAGTTTAAACTAATATAACCTCATCTGTTATATGACTCTTAATATTTAAGGCGTCCTTCTTCTTAACTTGTGGTAAACTAACGCATAACAAAGCTTTCCACACGTATCAATATTTAGATCATTTATAATAATGGTAAA
>NW_022261741.1:27483-51328 GCF_009602425.1 Actinia tenebrosa | reverse complement strand
CACAAATTGGGATTAACTTTCGCAAATATCTCACGAAATAAGCTTTTGAAACAAATTTTGTTACGATATATTTATTATTACTAACAAACTATACATTTTAAATGATGGAATGTTTTCGTGTCATATACACTTTAAACAAACAATACATTCATTACTGCAATAGACCTATCCCGAATTCGCTTGACTGACCACGAAACCGCAATGGTTTGAAGTTGAGACTGAACTTGATTCTTTTATTCATCAAGTTCAACCTCGACTTGAAACCATTGTTTCGTTACCAGTCAAGCGAATTCGGGATAGGTCTATTGGAATTTTATTTTCAAGGTATTTTATTTTATAAAAGTACAATTGATTTTACTTTAATAACGTGGGGAGTGATCCTAATGAACGCTTCTTAAAATTGTCTTGAATTCGAGGCCAACATGGAAATAAAAGTAATGTCACAAATTCCATCGAGACAAAGTGTAATTTATATTCTCATGTTGGCTTTGCATTCAAGACAATTTTAAGAAGAGTCAATTCTCCCGCGCAAGAGGCTCACGTATAAAACTCTTAACAAAATGCCATTACATAAAGGTTTAGGCCCCGTCCACACGTATCCGCAAATTTTTGTATCAGCAAAATTTGTTTTTGCGGATACGGGTTGCGTGCACACGTGTCCGTAAATTTTTATGTCCGTATCCGCAAATCTTAAGAAAACGGATACGTGTGGACGGTGAAAACGATTCGAATACGCTGCGTGTGGACGCAAAAATTTTTGTGTCCGCAAAATATAATTTGCGGATACAAAAATTTCCGGGGACGGGGACGGGGACGGGGACGGGGCCTTATACATCTTCTCTGGTACTATTTCCAAGTAACATTTTTTTTCTTATTTTACAGCGAGAGAAATAAAACACCAGATCGAACAATGGATTAGGTCCAAAAAAGRAGAAAAGGCGTCAAAATAAATGACCCTAAGCGTCCCTTTCCTTTCAATCATTATTTGACATATTTTTTTGTTTTTCTCAATAATGACTAATTAATAGAAATATTGCTTCGTTGAAATGACGAGTGTATGAAAGAAATTATAAAATGCAATAAAATGTTGGGTACTTTGTTCCATCGTAAGAAATATCCTGTTCCATTTATTTTGAGTTACATCATAGGAGGAATTCATAAAATGATGATGATTATGATGATGATGATAGCAATATTGACGGTTATTTTCTTATGTTGTTTATTCGTTTGTAACTCAAAGTACTTGATCTGTTAGCGTCTATGGGCCTTGAACATTGTGTGGATAAATCTACGCATATACTTGATGACTACTCGTTCGGATTCCTTACTTACAGCCAAGCCTATGACTGATTACTTGTTTTCGGATCATATCACGGATCTTTGTGACCTTACTTTGGGTAAACCATCTGCCAAAGTTGAACAAATATCATATAGAAAGATCAAAGCAATAGGCCATTTCAAGGATCCCGTTACTCAACCTCAGCCTCGTCAGCGTGTAATTATTCTTTAGAATTTGACTACAGTCCGCAGTAATGAAAGGAATTTAMACAACGAACAATTGAAACACAGGTTGTAGGCAATTTCTAAAGAATATATTACACGCTGACGAGGCTGAGGTTGAGCCGCGGGATCTGTGAAAAGTTCTATTAAGATTGATGATTTCAAACAAGAACTGTCRGTTAACCTCTGAACTTTGTCAAAACAGTCCAGATACACTAAATGAGTCTAGTCAATTGCCACAACAACACTTTGGCTCAAGTGCTTGAAAGACATGCTCCTCTCCGGTCAAAAGTCATTCGATCTCGACCTTTAGTACCTTGGTTTAATGTTGATATCAAAAATGCTCGCCGTGAAAAAAGAAAGGTAGAACGAAAATGGCGACGTTCTGGCAAACATGAAGATATATTGTCCTACAAGACTATCAAGAACAGGACAAATAAATTAATAAATGAAGCTCGACGCCAATTCTACCAGGACGTCAGCCAATGATAACAGTTCAAACCAACAAAAGCTTTTTGCAGCGTCAAATACTTTGATGGATCAAGGTAAAAAAAAAAACGTGCTACCTCCTTGCGACTATGACCTTGAATTGGTTGATAAGATGGGTTCGTTCTTTGTTCAAAAAATTACTGATATACGCAAGAAACTGGACTGCATGGCTCAAGATCTTTCCACTGACCCATTATTAGACTGCACATCAGCTCCCAATTTTAGTAAATTTGCTTCACTTTCAGAACTGGAAGTACGGAAACTTATCGAGAGCAGCGCAAAGAAGAGCTGTTCTTTTGACCCAATGCCAACGTCGCTGGTTGACAATAAATTGCATTGATGTTCTGCTTCCTGTAGTCACAAAAATGATAAATTTATCGCTCGTGGAGGTCGTGTTTGCTGATGTCTGGAAATGTGCACTCGTAAAGCCGTTGCTTAAAAAAGCTAAGCTGGTCTTGATCCTCTTTTTAGTAATTATAGGCCTGTCAGCAATCTGCCATACATATCCAAGCTCACTGAAAAAGCTGTCTATAATCAACTTCATTTACACATGATTGAAAATTGTATTTATCCTGAGATGCAATCATCGTACAGAAAAGGACATTACATCTTCGAGTAGTCAACGACATTTTAATAAAAATGAACTCTCAAGAGGTCACTTTACTTGTAGTGCTAGACCTTTGTGCGGCCTTTGACACTGTCAACCATGACATTTTGATTCAACGTCTTCATGAGGTATCTCTGATCTTGCCTTGCTCTGGTTTAAGTCATATCTAAATATGCTAGGGTACAAAAGGTCTGTATTGATGGAACAATTTCTAAACCATACAATTTAAGCTGTGGAGTTCCACAAGGATCGTGTCTTGGGCCCATTCTCTTTGTTATGTATGCATCAAAGCTCTTTAAGATCATTGAAGATGAGCTTCCGAGTGTTCATTGCTACGGCTGATGACACCCAGCTTTATCTGAGTTTCAAACCTAACAGTACATCTCAGGATGAAGCCTTACGTGTCATGGAGACTTGCATTGAGAAGATTAGACGGTGGATGATACAAGACAGACTCTTAATTAATGATAGTAATCGTAATCGTAATCTTAATCTTAATTTTAATTTTAATTTTAAAATAGTTTGGACAAATTCAAGAGTAAAAACGTATCTTTTTAAAGAAGCATTTAATAAGAAATTATAAAATAATTGGGATACTACGCGCGCTATGATTGGTCGAAAGCCATGTTTGATGAGAGTATCAAAACACGCTATCGTCATTTTTTTAATCTATCGCGCGCGCTCATTGGTCAGTTTGAATAAGACGGCACGTAAGGAGAATTTACTTAGACTTAACTTTTTTCGATCTTTTCGCGCGTTTGTTATTTTATAAAACAAATCAAAAACAGTTTTCTGTGTTTGATACTCTGATCAAAACACTTGGGATGTTAGGAGAACACTCGGGAAGCTGGAAACCACTCAGCTACGCGTCGTAGTTTCCTACGCTCCTCTCGTGTTCTCCCAACATCCCGCGTGTTTTGATCAGAGTATCAAACACGGAAAACTGTTTTTGATCTGTTAATTCAAATTTTTACAATTTAATTGAGTATTATGTATCATTTTGCAATTGATTTTTATTGTAAATAGGCATCTTTTTCTTTTATTTAGATATCGATTATTTAAATTCCTTATTTTAAAGCGTTATTGATCTATCATTGTAAATAGGGCTGATTTTAATTTTAATTCGGATATGTAATAGGACTCCATGCTGTCCAATTAAGAAATAATTGGACGAGGAAAATTGGATGATGATAATGATAATGATGATGATGATGATTATATAGCTTCTCATTAATCCCATGTAGGTAACTGTCCAATTATTTTCTTTCTTAATTGGACAGGTCTTGTTGATATGGGATTAATTAGGCAGCTATGTAATTAATAGGTAATGGGATTTCATGCGTGCTCCCCAATCAAGAAATAATTAGACTCGAAAAATTCCTCTGACTACCAAATTGGACTCGGCCTACGGCCTCATCCAATTTTGGAAGTCCTCGGAATTTTCCTCGTCCAATTATTTCTTAATTGGACAGCATGGAGTCCTATTACATATACTTATTATTAGAGTGACCACAGTAAATCCGTGAAACACTAATTACCAAATAGTACAAAATAGTGCTAGTTAGAAAACAATGGAATTTGCATGAAATTGTGCTATTTAGTATTRCTAAAGTTTCACGGGTTTACTGTGGTCACTCTATTATGGCAGTTGTATACGTAAGGATGCCTAGGCATAGATGTGACCGACTAAACGAAACCTATCTAGATATATTTACAATACTGATTAAAACTGTAAATTAAATTCTATGATTATGATTTATGATTAATATAGCGCCCTTTAATATGTGGATATAATCAAAGGCGCTTTACATGGAGTGACAGATTGCTTTATGCAATTTACAAGCATGAGAGATGGTTAGTATGAAGTGTAGGCACTGAGGGTGGTCACTGCCAGGGTTTCTTTTTACGTCCTCAGTGGTTCTTTTATGTCCCCCATTTTTACTGTAGGTTAGGAAGGGCCTACGGTTTAAAGTCCTTGTCCGAGAAGACTTGAAGGTCTAACCATTTGCAGATTTTATTACAAAGACAGCACCTTCTCCTCAGTTATTTTAAGACCCTGAGTGTTGGTCCGGCCGAGGCTTGAACCACGACCTCCCGCACAACAGACCGACGCTCTTACCAACTGAGCTAACCGGGTGGCAGTTCTATTCATTAATAGAATTGTCGCTAACTATTCACTATTGTCCATTATAGATATTTATAAGACTTCAAATATCAAATGATATCTCTAAATTACTATGTTAATTAAAACGAGAAATTATAAACTAAACTAAAATTTATTATTTATTATTTATTAATACAGTTAATAAGTAGTGTTCGGTTGAGATGAACTATTTTATGAGAGTAAAGATGAACTATTTTATGAGAAAAATTATTATCATTATCATCATCATCATCATCATCATCATCATCATCATCATCATCATCATCATTATCATCATTATTATTATTATATACCACTTTCATCGATTCTTCAATTCACCGGCGGCGGCGCCACTGGCCTGCTTCTCCACCTTTCCAAGAATCATGGCCTAACAACCAATCGGGTTTCTCGCCACATAATTTGGGTTCAAACCTGTACCTTCCGCCTATTTTATCCCAGGCAAAGCGAGTATTATGAGAACAATAATTGTGAAAGTTCCTTATTTTTGGTACGTCATTCTTTCTACCATCGTTGCTTGCTTTATGATACTCGATCATTTTGTCCTGGTAGGCTCCATGAAGGCCCATATACTTATCACAAATATTTTTGATTCCCGCAAACTGGGCCATCTGCGCAGCCGGCGGATGATGATGAAGGCGTGGATCGTGGAAATATAACTTAGAAGGAATATTGTTCAACCACAAAGCTATTTGCTGGTCCGCATGAGGATGGCAAAACATTTCCGTCTTATTTTGRCCTAAAAACCGATGTATAATGTCTCTGGTGAAGACCATCCACGCTTCATCCGGCCAGACGAGATTTTGCCCGTCGCAATGAAAATTTGCCCACACGAGATTCTCCTTTGGTCGATGTTTTAGTTCATGGATTAATCTGCTTAAACAGATAAAATAATCATCATCTGCTCGAAGGAAGTATTCAAAGTTAAAGTTAGCAGAGGCCCATCTTATTTGATGAAGGAATCGAAGTCCAAATTCTCTTCCACCAGCTAGTGGTTGAAATACCATGTCTCCGTAGCGACGGTTTTCTTCTTGAAGCTGTTTTGAGACATTGCTGCTGACCTTTCCGTCAGTTACGAAAAAACATCTAACCTGTAAAAATATCGTCAAATATTAATAGGGGATAGCGCTAGAATGATTTGATTTAGCCCTTGAAGTAATGATGCCCAGCTAAAAGGATTTCGAATGGAGGGAATGACCGCTCACAAATAGGCTCTTTGCAGTTAACGGTCACGTGTCTGTACTGGTGAGCAAAGTATTGGTTTTTATTTTAAATAGGTGATTCTGTATAGCTACTTGTAAAGAACTGAATAAAACGATGTGCAACTAGTGTGTTATGAAATGCAGTTTTATAACGATCTCTCGCAACAGGTTGTAGAAGGTTTGTTTGCTCACCAGTACATTTCATCCATGGTAAATCAAGATGTTCATTCGTTTGCTCTTAGTGAATCAATCAGCTCGTGATTACTGAGCTGCAAAGGGCCTATTAGGTTTTAATGTGACGCTAAGTGCATAATGCTCAATGTTGTGTAACAGGAGAAAATAACAAGTCTCATTCACCACGTAGCCTCACCGCATTTAAAACCTTCGTTTCTGACATGCTTGCAACACTACATTCGAAACATCGCAAGTTTGCAGTCGATTTGGTTGCCGAAATTATGAGAAATCATACTTAGATTCTTTGAGAAATTAAATCATTTGTACTGCGCGATATCCATAGGAATGGTCTATCGCTCATTACATTTATAATTATACAGCTTCTCATTAATCCCATATAGGTAACTGTCCAATTATTTTCTTAATTGGACAGGTCTTGTTGATATGAGATTAATTAGACAGCTATATAATTAATAGGTAATGGGATTTCATGCTCCCCAATCAAGAAATCCTCTGACTGCCAAATTGGACTCGGCCTACGGCCTCATCCAATTTTGGAAGTCCTCGGAATTTTCCTCGTCCAATTATTTCTTAATATTTTCATTTTCATAGTATCTTATATTTGCATAAATGCAGAAGAAGCGGCCTCTGCTAAAACTGTAGGAGCAAATTGTAGTAAAACTGTAGTTTCAAATGGTGCAAACAACTATATACTTTTGATTTGATAGGTTATCTATTGTTGATTTTGGAGATATATCTATATATTATTTTATAATTGCCCTATTTCACTATGACGTCACTACTTGTTTATGTGGTAGATAGAATCGCCAAATCAAATAGAAAATTCAACAAAATTTGCTCCTAGTGAAACAGTTTAATCTAAAATGGCCTGGTTCTCATATAATACGTGTTAATATGTACTAAAAAATATTCTGAGCGTTTGCTGGCTATTCCACTTCTCTTCGTGGATTGATACGGGTTTTAGAACAATTTTCGGCGAATTTGCGTTGATTTGACCCCGTCCGACGACCATGATCCTTTTCGTTTTAACAATAGATTGTTTTGATGTGACGTCATAGTGAAATAGGGCAATTTGATAACATTGTAACAGAGGTTTCAATATTACTAATATCTGTGTATGAGAATATATATATGAATATATATATTTGTACTGCGGTTGCAATAATGTATCGTACTACCCCAATTATTTTCTAAAATAACATTCATTTGTGCTGCTCACCAGTACACTTTAAAAAATTGTAAAAAAATTGCGAAAAATTCCACTACCTATCCGGTCAAAGGCTTTTTTTGTCGTGCCAAAACAAACCAAAGTCTCTCGGGTAAGGGAAATTTTTCTCGAGCTTGGTATCACGTTCAGCCAATGAGAATGCAGTATGTAACATGACCCCGCTCACGCTTTACAACGGCCGTTTGAACACCATCGATCACACACTGTAGAATAAATCAAATTTTGTGCACAATCCTTTGTTTTACCATTGTTGGCAATGGCTGAGTGAACAGACATAAATTTTTCATTTGACTTGTAGTTCAAAACACTTAAAGCTTTATAAGAGATATTTGAATATTCCTTACAATCCCATAGACAAAGTTTATGTTTACTTATTTTGCAATTTCGGATGAACAGAAATCAAACATTGTGCATGATCAAGACCGGTTCAACATCAAAARCGAACAAAGACCTATAACAATAGGTTTCCCAACCATTCCCCTGTATTAACTGTGCTTGCACTAAGTCCCTTGAGCAATTGCTCTGTTCATTAGCTACCACTTCCACAATCGTTATCCGAATAAGTTAGCACTATTTTGATAACTAGTATAACGATTAGTGAACCGTTATAAAAGTGAAAGAACTGGACAAACTTATGAAAGACGACAAAAAGATTTCCATGGTGGGCTGCTACATGATTAGTGACGGCTTCTCTCAGAAGATGTGTATTGTAATTCTTTATCCYTAACGATGGCTATAGCACAGCTCAAACTTGTTAAAACTTTGGTACCTGTTTATTAAAATCCTTATCAAATCCCTGGGTTGTACGAAGGGTGAATAGCGCTATCGTAAAAATAAATATTATCCATTGGGAAGGCGCATTTGAAAACGATATGCTGAATTTGCGCCATAGAGATAAATATTATCATTATTATGAATGTGTTGTATAACAACATCGATTAACTTACCCACTGGATAAGGATTTATCTATCGGATAGCGCTATCCACCTTTCGTAAAAAGGCCCTACTGTCTCGACAAATTATAAATATTTGCGCGCAAATGGTAGGTTATACCTGTACTATGGAGGGCAGTCGTCTTCCACCTTGAATCGCAATAAAACGAGCTAATAAAGTCTATGATCACACATTCTTCGAATCGGCTCCCTGTGTAGTCGAAAAAAGATACTTATTTTGGCTCCGGAGTACATATATTATTAGACTTCTTATAAGTTCAAACGTTATTTTCACAATCATCTTGGCTACCGAGCACATGGCGGTGGAATGATTTCGTTGGCAGTGCTTCTTCATCTAACGGGGAAAATACTTTGACGTAGTCAATTCTACTTAAAATCACGCTCTACAACTCAACTATATTTTGTTTATGGTTTTTGGTTTGGTTAGTAACTTAGGGAAACTCTGAAAATCATGTTGTGTTAAACCGTAAAGGCAACAACGAGTCATGAAAACGCCTGGGGGCAAGCGAATTCATGAACCGAACTTTTACATGGAATTGAAGTAAAGTTATGAATTGAAACTTAGCCTGCGGTGTTCAACGTTCTTACAACTTAATTCCATACAACTTAATTCCATACAGGCTTCCTCCTATTGCCTAGTTTTAATTTAGATTGAGAATTATTTCAAACGGGCTCAACTGCGTTAGCCTGAAGTATGCTACGCCTACTTACCTCGCTATCATTATAACAGTGTTTCCAATACGTTTTCCGTATTCGTTCTCTTCGCTGGCTTCTTTCTGGCGCCGTTGAAATTATGACGATCAGAGTAACGTTCCCCGTTATGTTGAGGTTGTTTTTCGTGGCGACTTTTTTAAGTTTGATAGTAATAGAAGAGTTTTTTGGTCCGCTACCAAGTTCGGCATCTGATGCATTGGTTCTTGAAGAAATGAAACCATCACCGAGAGAAGAATTAGAGTGGAAGGCATAGTGTAAGCGCGTTTTAAAGGAATTCTTCTGAACCAACACTAAACAAACTAAACAAATAACGGAAGCAAATACCAAAAGCTTCTTTTGATTCTGTAGACTTAACATCTCGAAGACATGTACAAGTTTATTCTAACAACTGGTCTCTGCCAGATCGTCGTTTATTTCATTCTTACGTAAATCATTCGACCGAAAATATATTCATTATTCATCACTCTTAAGGGACACTTAGGCCCCGTCTACACTACGCCGGATAAATTTAAATCCGAATTTTTATTTATTCGGTTAGGCCTACCGTCCACACTAGTCCGGGCGATTCACCAAAAGCGAATTGGATATCTTGGAAAATATCTTAAGTTTGATTTTTAGAATATTTTCTATTTTTTCCAAAAAATTGAAAATATTCTAAAAATTAAACTTAAGATATTTTCCAAGATATCCAATTAGATCTATATAGGCTATGCAAATATAAAAAGGAATATGGATTTTCAGGACTTTTGAAGTAGTTTCAATAGGACTTCAAAAGGCTTGTTTAAAAAATCCAAGATGGCGGTCTTGTGGTCACGTGACCTGGTTTCCATGGCAACAGATATGCGGTTATTGCTTGCCTTGAAGAATTACTACTACGAGCCAAAATTGGGAAAGATTCATATAAACTGTCAAAGATATGAATAAATAACTGATTTTCCATCATTTCCTCAAAAGAGCCATGCCTTAATGGTGCTGAGGTAAGCCTAACGAGAGTAGCAAGTATAAATATTTATCGAGTATTAATAAATTGTTGCTTTTTTCCTTTTTTCAGGATAAACGAATTATGAGACGCTTTGGTTACAGCTTTCGAGGCTGCCCAGCTCAAAGTCAAAGGTGGTATGGCAATTGGGGTCCACGAATTACAGCGATTCCTGTCATATGCTCAGAAGGGATCATTGAATTGAACATTCGTCGAGGAACTACTGATGAAGAGAGCTTCCTGGCATTTGTAAATGAGAAGCTCATCCCTAATCTACAGCGGTTCGACGGAATTAATTCGCGCTCTGTGGTTGTTATGGGTAATGATTTTTATCACGACTTCATAAGGGCAGACTTTTATTTCATCTTATCATGTTAAGCAAGGTTTTTGTTATCTTACAGATAATGCTGCGATTCATCGCTGCCGTCGCGTTGTTGAAGCTATCAATACCACTGGTGCTCTAATCGTGTTCCTTCCAGCTTATAGTCCAGATTTTAACCCGTGCGAAAACATTTTTTCTCAAGCAAAGAGTTGGATTCGAGCTAATGATGTTGTGTGGCAAGTGTGTCATGATCCAGAGGAAATGGTTTTTGAGGCCTTTATGCAAGTTTCTGATGTAGACATCAGAAACTATTTACGATTTATTGGGTATCTTTAAAATCCATTCTAACTTGGGGTCAGTGTTATCTTGACAATTTTCCCAATATGCTATAGACTACGACACAAGATATCTCAAAGTGTAAAGCCTTTTAATGATGATTTTTTACAACAGGCGATACACTGTAATTAATTTGTAATACTTATATTATGATGGTTGTAGCTTAGCTTGACTTAGCTTGACTACGAGTCAGTCCTTATAATACTATGCGAATAAAAGCACGCAATAAAACAAAACCTTCTGAGTAATAAATTACATCATTGCTCGGTTCAATTAGTTTTTTTGAGGTCCTCCAACATCTTCTTTTTCTGCTCTTGAAACTCCTCGTTGCTAATGRCATCGCCATCCCTCAGGTTCTTCAGCTCAACTAGTTGGCCAAGAATTAGTCCTCGTGCTTTGATCTATAATAGTGAAAACAGAGAAAGCCGCGTTTCATTTATCAAAAAATGTAGAACAAGAACTTTTTAAAATGAAGTAACACCAGCAAAAAAGTTTACAAGGGCAGTTCAAACCTGCGCTTCGTTTACTCCCGTGGCATCCATTTCTCGTTTGCTGGGTTGTGCTGAGGTAGAACAGGTGGAAGTCGATGTTGATGACTTAACTACACCTTTAGGCTCTGTCGCAAAAAACGAAACATTTGGTGGCACTGTCTCGTCATCGTGACTTCCATTTACCTGAAAATAAGTATGATAATAATTTACTTAATAAACTCGTAAAATTTGTGTGCAGATAGTGAGTTAAAAATAACATTTTCTTACCAACATTCTTGCCCAACACTTTATTTTAAAATCGGCCATTTTTGAGCCATGTTCGGTTTGGCGTAGTTTTGACAAATAGCTGTTGAAGCGACTATCACCTTCTTTCTTGACTTCTGTTTCTTCAAAATAATAATTCGAGGAATTATAAAAGAATAACGAAGGAATTTTTATCGTTTTTTTAGGGCTTGGGAAAGAAAGAACCCCTACATTCTTCTTCTTTTCCCGTGAGCTGAACTTCAGTACTAATAGTTTTTCGTTGTAGTCATTTTTTGAATTAAAGTAGCGAGCAAGTTCATAATTTATTCGATTTAAAATAGTTTTTAGAGCGCACGTATCAATAAGCCGAAATTTTCACGTGCGCTCAATGCGTAGCCCAATTAATATTTTTACAGACCGTAAATCCTTTTTTAATTTTAGTTCTTTCTTTCTATTAAAAAACAGATAGCTGCAGTGTTGAAAAAAACATAGCTAGTTCCTTTATAGACCTTTTAGTTTGACTGTCACTCACTTGTTTTCTTGTTTCCCGTCGGCCTAAAGTCAAGGCAGATGAGCTCGTCGTCGTCAGCCGACCCTCGTTTTCCTAGAATTGCCTTTCCTTTTGGAGTAGACGAAGGAAAGGGATCCAACCAAAATGTCACGTAGTTCAAACTCTATTTCAAGTATGCCTCTTTCAGGTGTTCGTTTTTACGTATGGAAAGCTTTCTCCCTCTTGGTCCATAATAACCTAGTTCGAAGCCATTCACTTCTTTGGCCGGGCTTATTTCAGCGGCATGTTTCTCTAATAAATATCTTTTAAACATCTCAACATCTTTAAATATTGTCACCTCTCTCAAGGAAAACAAAGAAGACTGGTTTTTGTTTTCCAATTTTAAAACTTTCAGCATAATATTCACACGTGCCGTTCCGGTGTCCATGTTGAATGTTTTGAAAATCCCGCCTCGTGGTAAAGTGGACTTAAAGCACGTGATTCTTAAAGGGTAACCATGAACCTCCGCGCCGCTAGCTTACTGGCTTTCACTCTTCACGGGTGACTAACTTTCTCGAAAAGGGTGTATACAATCTTTTAACTAATAATGATAAGAAAATAAATTATTTTATAAACTGTCGACATATATGGTTCATAAGTTTAGGATTAAATTTTTATAATGAAAGTACGTTACCTCACAATAAACAATATTTTTATGACGTCATCAAAATCAAAATCAAAATAAACAAAAACTAAACAAAACTATCCCCTGGGCTGGCTGGAGGGGCTTGTGTGCATGTGAGTAGTAAGGTCGAAAACTAAAACTAGTGCACAGGAAACGATGTAGTGCATTTCAATTTGATTATTTCACTTCATGGTTTTCATTTTGGGGGACATTAAATAATGGAGGATTTTTTCCCCCCCGATTATTTATTCACATTTCAGTTTTATCTAATTTGGGCTCTCTGCGTCCATTGTGAGCTCCGCTTTTAGGCAGTGCCTACATTTATATATTAAGCTTCTTTTCAAGATGGCTGCTAGTAAAATATTAGACCTTTTCAATCCTTAAAGATTAACGACATCTTAAATTTTCCAGCACTTTCCTTAAAATTACATTATCGATAGCTTTAACCGCCACCCGGTTAGTTCGGTTAGAACGTCGGTCTGTTGTGGGGAAAGCCTCGGCCGGACCAACACTCAGGGTCTTAAAATAACTGAGGAGAAGATGCTGCCTTTGTAATTATATCTGCAAATGGTTAGACCTTCAAGTCTTTTCGGACAAGGACTTAAAACCGTAGGCCCCGTCTGTCTTCACTATATAACCCTGTATAAGGTGGACGTAAAAGATCCGCTGAAGACGCTGGTGACGACCATCATTAGTGCCCGTGCTAACCGGCTGCCTGTTAGGCATCAAGGCGTCCACCCAGGAGTGGTAAACGCATTAGAACTAGTGGAAAGGGAAAAATATGTGGATGGGCGCCAAACATTTAGAAATAGCAGAGCTAATCGAGCTAAGTRGCAAAGCAAACGAAAATTAAGTTAGGAAAGTTGAAGTACAAAGCAAAATACATGAATACATAACAAGACAAGCTACGAGAAAAAGAAAAAAAAAAAAAAACAGAAAGAAAAAGCAGACAAAACAAAAACGAACAACAAAGCATAAGCAAGAGAGAAAATGGAGAAAAATAAATTATAGATGAAGGGGAGTGATTCTCTTTTTATTTGAAATAATAATAGCTAATTATCATATTTTTCCACAAGGACTGAATTAGAAGCTTCTTGGAGGAACGGGACTTGATTTTATAATTTTTCTGGATTGAATTCCAAATTTTAACACATAGGATACGGATATCAAATTTGCCATAATTAGTTCTTATCCTTGGAAGGTAATGCGAATTTTTGTAAGAAAGTCTGGTGTTAGTATACTCATGTATTTCTGTTACGTGACAGGTATCAAGAACTTCTTAAAAAAAGGTGGCAAATTGCCTGAATGAAAATCAAACATAAACAAAGCATTGTTTACAAATATTTGGTCTGGAATCTTTAGAAGCCCCAGTTTGTAAAAAAGTGGACTAGAGTGGGCTCTAAAATCAAGAGGTCATTATTCTAATTGTTGTTTTTTCTTGAGAATAAAAAGACAGTTTTGTAAAAAAGTGGACTTGAGTGGGCTCTAAAATCAGGAGGTCATTATTCTAATTTGATTTAGTTTTTGAGAATAAAAAGTGGTAAATTAGGTCTGGAATTTTTAGAAGCCCCAATTCGTAAAAAAGTGGACTAGAGTGGGCTCTAAAATCAGGAGGTCATTATTCTAATTGTTGTTTTTTCTTGAAAATAAAAAGACAGTTTGTAAAAAAGTGGACAAGAGTGGGCTCTAAAATCAGGAGGTCATTATTCTAATTGTTGTTTTTTCTTGAAAATAAAAAGACAGTTTGTAAAAAAGTGGACTAGAGTGGGCTCTAAAATCAGGAGGTCATTATTCTAATTTGATTTAGTTTTTGAGAATAAAAAGTGGTAAATTAGGTCTGGAATTTTTAGAAGCCCCAATTCGTAAAAAAGTGGACTAGAGTGGGCTCTAAAATCAGGAGGTCATTATTCTAATTGTTGTTTTTTCTTGAAAATAAAAAGACAGTTTGTAAAAAAGTGGACAAGAGTGGGCTCTAAAATCAGGAGGTCATTATTCTAATTGTTGTTTTTTCTTGAAAATAAAAAGACAGTTTGTAAAAAAGTGGACTAGAGTGGGCTCTTAAATCAAGAGGTCATTATTCTAATTGTTGTTGGTTTTTTTTTTTTTGAGAATAAAAAGTGGTAAATTAGGTCTGGAATTTTTGAAAGCCACAGTTTGTAATATAGTGGACTGGAGTGTGCTCCAAAATTGGGAGTATTGTGAATATTGTCAGAAGGGTGATTTAAGTGTGCAGTGGTGGTCAAGGCAGTATATAAACTTTCGAGTTAGCTATCACTTATTTTTATGAAGAATATACACCGAATCGAAATATGGCGACCAATTTGAATAACTATCGTTCTGCACTGACTAGCGACTGACTAGCCTCGCGATCACGTGCAAACATAAAAGCTTTTTCATATGTATGAGAGGCTAGTTACTCAAATTGGTCGCCATATTTCGATTCAGTGTATACAATTATAATGGCAATTTACCAAAATATAATGATGTGTATGAGTTACTTGAGTTTGTATCATAAGATGCAAATTATAATAATGAGTTTATAGCAATAACCTATTCTTCTAATGAGTAGCAAAGAAGAAATAAGAAGGCTTATTATTCTAACAAAATTTACAGACTGCTTACGAGTATTTTTAACTATTACAATGCAATGATCCCAAAAGCACAGGAAAACAAAAAAAAAAAAAAACAACAAAAAAACAAAACAAAACAAAATAAAACAAAACAAAACAAAACACGAAACAAAACAAAGCAAAACAAAAGAAAAAAGAAAAAAGGGAAAAAAGCAACTCTACTTATATGTGATGCCTAATTCAGGGATTGAGTCCAGGGGAGGATTCGAGGCTCAATCCCAAAGGCCTTTGCAAGCTTTTTATCGTTTTTTTTTTTTTTTGTTCGCGGCCATGTTGGTGCCATTTAATAAAAGATTTCTCATTGGCATCCATCGTTAGCGGCACCACAATGGCCGCCATTTTTTAGTCTTTTGGCTCTCTTAACTTGGGAATGCTTGGAACCCATCAATACTGAACCTAAAAGTACTCCAAATTGCTAAAGTATTTTGGCAAGTATCTCCAAATTTCTTGAAGAATTTAGAAAATATTTAACGCTACAAGGTATACATACACTCTACTTAAGCAAAACTATTTTTTGTCGGCTTCGAAAATATTTATTCATTCTCTACTTTCATATCCCCATAATGCCTTGCATCTTTGGGGGGTAACCAATAAAAAAAACTGTCCCAAATTGAAAAATTTCTTAATTGAATTTATACTATACCTGGTTTTATCTGTACAATACTGATTATCAGTTTATTCCAAGTTATTTTTGCGTGTACAGATCATCAAGAGTTTTGTTCTTACAGAAAATGTATTGACTTACGAAAAAATGTTTAAGATTTACCTTAAACGTCTTCAAGCTTCTATCTTTTTCTGTTTTTTACTTCTTTATTTTATTTTTGGATACCAAACACGGTATTGTCAACATTGTCTGATCAGCCTTCAGCAAAATAAGTGGGTTTTTACCCTCTGGTTACCCCCCAAAGACGCAAAGTATTATTGGGATGTGAAAGTAGAGAATAGCGATTTAAATGGAAAATATTCCTCTCATTCGCAATGGATGATGGTATAACCCTGRATTCTCTTCTGGATAGAACCCATGAGTATAGCCAAAGAGGCGGAGAGAGTCAACCACCGACCTTCCTATGTATAATTCTTATCAAGTACGTGGATTGAACCWCGAACGATTCTTGTAGTTCTTATTATACTTTTGAACTTCTTTTACCTGGCTTCGAAATGAAAACGCCATGCAAGTAGTCATTAGGAYTAGAAATAACAGTGTTCCACACGCGGCCGCAATGATATAACCGTTATCCTGGATCCAAAAAATTCCTTTGTCCAAACAGCCTTCAGTGTTTATGCTTTTYTCTCGATCAACTGCTGATAATTTATCGATATATCCACATTGCCTGTTCGTTTGTAAATCTTTCTTACAACAGGAGAATGGCACACCACATCTTTCAAGTGCTGGGGACGAGCAGTTGAAATACTGGTTGAGTTGCCAGTCTGTATAGTGGCGTGAACCACAGCATTCCATTTCGGTTTGAGTCGTATCGATCAAAAAGTGGAGATCTTGTTTCTTTTCGTCGCGGTAAAATACTATCGCTTTACGAAGCTTGTCATCGATTGCTTCCTCCAATGGCCCTCTAAGTATGTATGCAGTAACACCAACCGTCAGTAGAGCCAAAAGAATGAAAGCCACGCAGCCTCCGTAGAACGCAAGAAGGCAAATATTCTCGCGAAGAGAACCAATGCAACCAAAGAATGTAATGATAAACAATATAGCTCCAAAAACGGCAATGATTATTGCCGGCTGATACAAAATATCGTTAAAGCCGCCGATGATATCTCCTAGTTCTGTCATTAGGTAAGCCCCGATGCATAAGATCAAGGCGCCTATTAGCCAAAACATCACGTTTAGGAAGAATAAGGTGAACTTGATGCATTTGGATGGATTTTCTGGAGGTGGAAGACGACGACTTTGTCGGTGGTGAGATGGACGGATTCGACGAATACTCCTCGCTGCAAAATCCATTTCTCTTTTAAAATTTCAAAAACAGTTTCACACAAATTACGAGAATCTTTCCGARTTTAATAGATTCACTCGCGAGACGACAACCTTTTCGTAGCAAAAAATATTGAATTCCAAAGGAAAATGTCTACGAGGTGTCTTAGTAGCTACGAAGGCTCCAGAAATATTACTTCGTCGTTCGTCAAAAGAAATTAAGAGGTCCAATCGCTTTTTTATCAACAAAAAGTGGCTACGCGCTATTGTTGACACTACAAAATTAATTATTCGCAGTAAATTTGAATAATACATCGAATTCAAAAGCTTTTATTCTAGTTTCTGTTTGAGTGATTTTATAGCACGTGATTAATCATCTCTTGCATCTCGCAAGACTCTAATTGGTTCTAATGAAGAAATATTTTGTGTTATAAGTGGTCGACCTTAGCATTATAAAAGATCCAAAGAAATTGACCATAAACGCTTCTTAACGTCCTTTGAAGCGAGACAATAATATAGATTTGACTCTACTCGACTAATATCAGACGTTGTTCAATAATGACTCATCGATGGTAATGTGCGTTGGTGATTCTATGACACAGTTATCCCAAAATGACAACCAAAATTGACAATCCCAGCAGCCCTTGCATAGCGATACTCGTCCCATTCCCCTACTCGTTTTTCTAAAGCTTTAAATAAACGCCGAGTGCTAAATACGCCGGAGGAGTTTATTTCAAGTACCACCATCAATAGGTGAAAATCACCAATCAGAAAGCGAGTTCGATGGCAGTTACTGAACAAAGATTTACTGACTTATATAACCTTACTTTTCCATAATTATATGGACAAATGTGTGGTAGTCGTGGGATTCGACGTCAATGGAGTGAAAGATTTCATTCGAGTACAGCATTTGAGTTTTTCGAATCCTTCTTCTCTTTCTCCTCCTTTTCTTCCTTCGATCGTCCGTGTCCTTGTCCTTTCCTCCTATTCTCCAGCCTTTCTCTTAATTACTTTATGTCTCAGTTTTCACGATTTATTCTAATTCTGAGCCATTGGTACATTACAAAGATTCACTTAGAGACTTCAGCATTTACATCGGCCCAATTCACAGCCCGCTGGAATACTTCCAAACGACGAACCATTCGCCCGACGGACCATACCTTGGCCAACTACCGTCTTTAGCTTCTTCTCCAGACTTCAATAACAGCAACATCTTTTTTGAATATCGTAGAAGACTATAATATCCTCAATAATGTCTTCTTAATTATGACAGAAAGTTTGTACAAAAAAATATGACTCGCAGCAAGACGGCTGGCGTGCAGAGAGAATCGGCTTCGAGTGAATCGATGATACCCGCAGATCAATAAATTTAGAATACCAATCGTTCAAAAGTGTCTGTAAATTGTTTCGTTTTGGTGTCTCAAGAGATCAAAGTTAAGATGTTAAAAAAGGCAGAAAATAGTCCCTAAACGTTTACCGTACATTACCGCAGTGGCAGTAAAGATGAGACGATTCTTTCAGTTGATTGTGAACAAGTGGGCATCACTGAACTCGCGTTCGTTTTTCGATTCTGCAACAAAAATGAAAACTTAAGTAACTTGCTTGGACGTTTCTCAATGCGACAGCCATGTTGACTGAACAATATATTTTTCAAATTTGTTGAGTGTATTATAAACAAAAAATCGCACAATCTTCGCGTACAATTCGGAATTTATAGATACTCGTGATGTTTTGAAAGTTCTCAAATCGAACTTGCCTAAAGAGCGGTCCAATTTTGAAAACTTTCAAAACATCATTCGTACCTATAAATTCAAAATTGTACTCGATTTCGGGCGATTTCCTAAACTAAATTTGCGTATGCATCAGAGATACTTTTGAAATAGGTTATATAGTTACCTTTAGTGCAGTCAGACCCAGTCCATCCAAACTGACAATTACACTTGCCGCTGATTGGATCGCAGGTGGAATTGTTTGCGCATGTGCAAGGGTGTCGACATCCGGGACCATAAGTTCCTTCCGGGCACTCTACAGGAAACCCAAAGCATCATTAATGCTTTCTGATCGGATGGCATAGCGATAGAGTAGCCTCTCACCTCTGGGCTTTCGGGTTCGATTCGTACTGACTCGGCATCACAAGTAAGTAGGTTTTCTACCTTCGGTGGTTGGAGGATTTTTCTCCGGGTTCTCCGGGTTTTAATTCCTACCCATCGCAACACCTTACACGTTAAATTTCAATTTAATATGTGAGTTAGCCATGCCCTGTCTTAGATCAGCCCAGAGGTTGTTTAGGGGTTCCATCTGTGAGTTAGATATGCCCTGACGTAGATATGCCTCTGGCCTAGAGGTTGTGTTCTTGGTATCGATAAAATATGAAGGTTTCATTTAATATAATTTTTACCTTCATCACATCTCCAGCCTGCTTTTCCTGGCGAACAAATACACTTCCCTGTCTTTGCATCACAGAACACTGAATCACAATTGCATTTGGCAAGACAATCCAGACCATATTTACCAGGCGAACATTCTAAAGACAAGGAGAAAGGTGTTGGGTCGAAAACAATGTCTGCGCATGCTCGTTCTTGCTGGTTTTCCATCAATCCCAAGAGAATAGAATAAAAAAAGACACGAGGCCATGTTTGATGATATAAAAAAAGACACGGCGGCCATGTTGGAGGATATAACACACGAGACAAATGAAGGATCTTTTGTTAAATTCATCCAACATGGCGTCTGTGAAAACTATCAATCCGTATTCAAATCGCTCAAAAGCGACAATGAACTCAAGAAAAAGTATGTAAATTCGCCTTTCAAACTTTCAGAAAATTTTTTAGCCCATTTCAAACCACGTGTAATTCCTTAAAGTATGATGGATAGAGCTCAAACAAAGAATTATATTCGCAAGAGAATAAACACACGATCTAAAATTGGGTAATATTACGCCCAAGGTAGAGAAGTCATTTTCATATTGTTTGTGTGTTTTGAAATGAAAATAAAATAATTAAAATATAGCAYTGACTGCACTTAGGGATAACACGTGACTTTTTAGGATATTTATAGAAAACAAAGCACATATTTTCCACTAAGATCATTAATTCCTGAATTCTTGGAAAACGTGTTCAAATGCACGCATGCGCAACTATTCTGTTGAGCCTCGTTTACACTGGCGATTTTTGCTGCGATTTTTGTGGCAATTTTCGGAAGTATGAAATCTTTTGTCTCATCCTTCAAAAGAGACATTCCGTCTAGCAAAATCTTGGTATCCTGAATAAAACTTTACAAGTAAATTCTTTACCATTATTTATCATGGACAGAATAAAATCCAAATCGCAAAAATCGCTAGTGTAAACGGGGCTTTATAGTGATAGCAACTGAGTAAAAATGTGATCGATAGAAGCATTGCTTGATCTGATTGGTGTTCTCTCTTGTCACGTGATAGTAATGGCGTACCTTGTTTACAGTCGTTCCCACTCCATCCCGGTTGACAGAAGCAGCTTCCAGTCTCAGGATCGCACAAGGCGTTGTTACTACATTCACATATTTTGGAGCAGTATGATCCAAAACGACCTGACGGGCAACCTATTTTCACATTAAGTACACTTATTAATAAATCATCCCCAAATAGACCTTTTAAACTTAGTATAACAATTGCCCATTTCAGATCATATGATATTACCTTGAGAAATTGACCTTGGGACGAACATGTTAAAATGTTTACGCTTGAAAAAAAATCAACACCCAAGAGTGGCACACATGGTCTGAAATGTGTAGGACAAACAACGAAGCTAAAAAGATATATTTGCTTGAGTTGAGTGACCTTGAAACGATAGGTCCAGGTCGAGGTTGGAAGTGATGTGTTGAAACATTTGCCGTGTTTTATAAAGTTCCATCGTTTTGGGTCACTCAAGCGAATTCGGGATTGTATTGATTAGTTTAAATAATTAATAATGGGGGGGGGGGGGAGGTGGAGAGTGCTGCAGAACCACGCACGTCACTACCATGTTTCAATGATACAAAAGTGTTTCTGAAATATCTTATTTTCCTTCCTGAAAACCCAAGCTAGACCAGCATTCCCCATTTTCATTAGTAATTCATTGAGGCTTTTCTATATTTTCTAATGTTTTTWAAAAAATAATGGGGATGACAAACAGGTCGATATTCTTTTTTCCCTTTCAAAATGGGTTCAAAGTCCATTCCTGCAATGGATTTGAAGAAGCGATATATTTTACGTACTATGTTGGCACTTATCCCCATACCATCCCGGCCTGCACATGCAGCATCCGGTCACACGGTCACACGTAGCCTGGTTCTGACATGCGCAGTCCAGTTCACAGTTGATTCCATACGTATTAGGAGGGCAGGCTGTGGATAAATCATTGAAAGAGAAAAAAGATAACAATTGAAGTTTCAAATTATT
Source organism: Actinia tenebrosa (assembly GCF_009602425.1). The sequence continues at coordinate 29,762 of NW_022261741.1, read as the reverse complement.
TTTGATGTAAGATTTGTGCATTCATACTTATATATTTGTTTTGAATGTTCTAATTTTTTTGTTGTTTATTTTTGATTTTTGATAATTTATGTATTTTTTATATTTCTTATTGTAAAGCGTTCTTGAGAAATGACGCTTCTATCTAAAATAAAAGTATTATCATCATCATCATCATTATTATTATTATTATTATTATCATTATCGTTATTATTATTATTATCATTATCGTTATTATTATTATTATCATTAATTGATGGTTTGCAAACATTTCCAAGAGCGTCAAATGACAAAGACATGGCGGCCATGTTGGCGGTATAAACAAAGAAGAACACAAATGAATACCCCCAATATGGCTGCGATGACGTAACTTGCAAATAAAGCTTGGGCGTAATGTTTTCAGACAACGTATCAATCTGTTGAGAATAAGATTCTTTGTTTGGGTTTTATGATATGTCTTATCATGTGCAACCACTAAACAAAGAAATAATACTCTAGGGAATGACACTGGGTCTGAAATGGGAAAACATTACGCCCAAGTTAAAAAGGTGTCTTCACTCACCTTCTTCACAGTCGATCCCAGTCCACCCCAGTCCACAGTGGCATTTTCCTGTCACGTGATCACATATYGCATTGCGGCACGTGCAAGTACCAGCACAATTTCTTCCAAATCTTCCTCTTGAGCACTCTAAAGGGGTTTTAATGCATACGATCATTAAAACCTAAATAGCTAAAATAGAGGCTTTGCACCATCACCAATAATACAGCTTGGGCTGCCTGTGGTTAGGTGGCAGAACAATAAATTCCCTTCGCTCTCGGGAATTAAATTATTATTTTTGTGAAACGATTGTGTATTTTCCTGCCATTTAAAATGGCGTTCGTCACGCGATGGTGCAAAGCCTCTATTGTGGTTCTATTCATTTTCCTTTCACCAAATTCAAATTACATGTGATAGTGTATCAATTATTTTCAGGTAGGTGGGCATGATATTTATAAACATTGTTATTGTGATGTTAATGTATCATCCATTTTAACAATAGGTTTTGTCACTCTGCTTTGTTGTATTGTCCAATAAAGTTGTGGTTGGCAGTTTAAATAACAGACAAACAAAACAAATTTTGTCATCGTGTGCCCATCTATAGAGACTTTCACCATCACGTGATGGTAGCCATGACAGGAGGCAGGAACAATAGCATCTGGTCTAATCTGATTCACACGAGAAAGAATTCAGTCTCCAAGTGAGAAAAAGAATCTATTGTTGTGCCTCCTGTCGTGGTTGCCATCACGTGATGGTACAAAGCCTTATATGGAAGGTTTAATTGACGCTGAAAAGTCCCCTTGGGGACGTGTTCAATAAAGTATGTATGTATATATGAAGGTAAAAGCGCCCTTTACCTTGACCACAATCTTTCCCTTGATAGCCTGGATCGCATCGACAGGCTCCTGTCACGGGGTCACAGGTGCCACGGATACACTTACACTGGTTCTTGCAGTTGTGGCCATATGTGTTGTGCGGGCAATCTGCTCATAATAAAAGTATAATAATAAAAACAGCTTCTCATTAATCCCATATAGGTAACTGTCCAATCATTTTCTTAATTGGACAGGTCTTGTTGATATGGGATTAATTAGGCAGCTATATAGTTAATAGGTAATGGGATTTCATGCTCCCCAATCAAGAAATAAATAGACTCAAAAAATTCCTCTGACTGTCCTCGGAATTTTCCTCGTCCAATTATTTCTTAATTGGACAGCATGGAGTCCTATTACATATACTTATTCTATAGAAAGGTTTCGGCAGCCATGTTGAAATGCAATTGCTTTGCATAACGTTTTTCCGTGCTTGTGGCTGCGCTTACACGATACCGGACAAAATTTCTAACCGGTCAAAACTTTGAATTTGGCAAACCATTCAGATTAAAAACCAGTTAAAAATTCTTCGCCTCCGGTACCGTGTTAATGCAGCCTGAGTCAGTTCTCTTATCGATCTATCTATCTATMTATATATATATTCCCTACCGTATTCGCACTGGGGCCCGATCTTCCCAGGAGTGCAAAAGCATTTTCCTGTCTTTGCATCACAGAAAGCCCTTCCAAGACATGAGCAGTTGTACAGACAGTTGCGTCCAAAACGACCCTGTGGACAACCTGTATACGATAACAAATGAACTAGTCAAACCAAGACAACATAAACCACTAAAAACGACCAACCGACTGACTGACTGTCCAAAGAAACGACCAACCAACCCACCAGCCCACCAGCCCACCAGCCCACCAGCCCA
>NW_022261741.1:8857-19864 GCF_009602425.1 Actinia tenebrosa | reverse complement strand
GGCTAACTCACAAATCAAACCCGGAAACAACCTCTGGGCTGATCTAAGTCAGGACATGGCTAACTCACACATTGAGCCCTGAAACAATCTCTGGGCTGATCTAAGTTAGGGCATGGCTAACTCAAAGAACGAATAAGAATTCAAAATGTTATACGTTTTTGCGGAGGGAGGAAAACCTAAGAACCTGGATGAAAACTCCCAAATCAAGAGAGAGAGAGAGATGGCCTAAGAATATCTCTGCTCTGGTTTGATGCCGAGACCAGGAATCGAACTCGATACCCAAGAGGTGTGAGCTCACTGAGAGCACTGATCTCTACGCCAGCCCTGGTAACGCAATCTCACCACAGGATACCCAGCTACTATAAACCAAACACAACCAAAGCAACTTGCTCGTAATTATCTTACTTTGTCTTACCTCGCTGCACTCGTCGATGTCTTTACAACGAGAACTTGAAGCTGATAGCTTTTTATATCCTCTTGCGCACTCACATCTACAAGAAAAAGCAACAAAATAAAATAATCTTTGGATGACGAGTTGCTAGAGACAGGTAGAGTGCAAACTATATATACGTGTTATTTCTAGGAAATTAAACCGGCTGAACGCTGAACGCAGGCAATGAAATAACACAAAACCTAAATAGTACTAAACACATGTATTTTGTCCGTTTTCAATTGTTTCATTTGTACTAATTAAATAGTACACTATTTCGCAGATAGTCTACATGGTTTGCACTCAACTGGGTAAAATCTTTAGCAACTCCTAACACGGTGAAAAGTTTAGCCTTAACTTCGAAAGTCGTACCCAACGGCAAAAGAAGTTTCAGCTGCGAGTTTTTTAGTCTTACTGTGTTACAAACTTGCCTTGTCTGAAAATTTCTTGGAGATAAAGCTCCAGGTAAAAGGTAATATGTGCAATTACAAACGTCTGTCGCGAGGCACGTTTCTGATAAACGTTTTGCTTTGATAGTTTTCTTAATTTCGATCTGCACGTGAGCAGTCGAGCACGCGGAATGTGACGTAATCTTACCACATGCACAGATAGTTGTAGTCGTTTTACAGGCTTTGATATCTTACAGTTGTGAAAAGACCTTAATTTTAGCCGTTATTTTTCACTATTCCACAGATTTCAGACCTTTTAAAATATATCCAAAGTATTATTTCTTTGTTTACCGATATCGCCTGAGAATATATGTATTAAAATATGGATATTAATCTTAAAATCTCCAATGGTTTTATTTGTAAACGCGTATGCGAATTTCCCGTCGAACTTCAGAGCATGCGCAGTGCGTTTTCATCCCAGTCCCTCTCGTACAGATTCTAATGTTGGAATTTCTCATACCTATGAGATCCATATGTATTAACACAACGAGATTGGCATCCTCCATTTCCGACCAAGCATTCGTTGACATCTGTAAAAATACAACACCAACTTTTAGGCTCTTTAATTTATTTTGCAGTGAGCATTATATAACATCCAGTTCTGCATTTGTACCGTTTTGCCACTGATTTTGCGCACTTGATAAATGGCAACAAAAAACCATTGATATCATCATTGAACGATAATAATATAAAGGTTTTGCACCATCACGTGACGGTAGCCATGTTAGATGGCAGGAACAATACAATCGTTTTACATAAAGAAGATTCAATTCCCGAGAGCAAAGGGATTTTATTGTTCTGCCACCTAACCACAGGCAGCCCAAGCCGAGCACGTGATGGTGCAAAACCACCATACACTGTAAGTCCCAATGACCTCTCATTTCGCGCTGCACATTTAGTAAAGAAAAATGAAATCCTAATGTCTACGGTAACAGCAAGTTACAACAATTACACGATTTCTCGTTAATATTGTGCAATCGAAAAATAAGAAGAAGAAAAAAAAATACATTGCTTTAGTTAAAAAATATCGAAAAAGATCGGCTTACGACAGCACTCTGTTAGGCTCAAGCCTGTTTTATTTTGGTTGCGCATATAAAGAATTTTTGTGCAAAGCAATGCAATTGCAGAGACAGAGACTAAAATGCAAACATTTAAAAAAAAATTGCGTGGATTTTCGGTCTAAAATTACAAAACTTACCTAAACAACTTGATAGGTCAGCGGCTAATCTGAATCCCCTGTGACATGCGCATACAACACGATTATCTTGATGACTACATATGGATTGACAGCCACCATTTTGAACCGCGCATGGAAGTGGCTGCTCTTGATCGACAAAGACTCCTAAAATAGCAAAAAAAGAAAAACAAACGAGTATATCTTTCATTTTCCATTTCCATAGAGGTCAAACGTAATGCATTCAGTCGAGTTTGCAGGGTCTAATTTGGATAATCCTTAGAAATTCCCTTTTAGCCTAGGTTTGAATGCTTTGTATTTGACAAATAAACCGATGATACRAAGTGGTGAATACGGGTAATAAGACTGAAAGTGTGAAAAACAGCGATCCTAAGTTAGATTTCGTAAAGATATCTCCATATGGGTAGAAGTTCTGCATGCAGTTGTATATCAAGATGAAATGCATTGTGGATCATATGTTAATAATGTCGAAAAACAAAGTGCCTGAAAAATTGCATGCAAAATTTGGTAAAATTCCACATTGTTGTGACCTTTCGTTGATTGCATATCACGACGTCCATGTTGTATTTCGGGCTTGGTATGCAACATGCAACCAAACCTCTACCAACCTTTCTTTGGAATGTTGTATATAAAGGGTCTTTTATCATTACGTGCTCAAATCCATGGTACAGCTTGGACTGCCTGTGGTTAGATGGCAGAACAATAAAATCCCTTTGCTCTCGGGAATTGAATCTTCTTTATGTAAAACGATTGTATTGTCCCTGCCATCTAACATGGCTGCCGTCACGTGATGGTGCAAACCCTTTATTTAAAAGCATAATTCTACCTTAAAAAGGTCAAATACTTACGTCGCTGACATCCTGCTTGACCAGCTGCACGAGTCCAGCCTTCACAACAATCAAAGACTGTTCTTTGAACCATTCTGTCGACCTCACGATACGATGTATAATAAAAGGTCCTACAAATAAAACAAATAAAGGCTTTGAACCATCACGTGATGGCAGCCGTGACAGAATTCAGTTCCCAGAGGAGAAAGACTATTGTTGTGCTTCCGGTTATGGCTGCAATAGCTGTTATCGTAGTTGAGCTTGCCACCCCAACGAACCAGCGGTATTGTGATGAACGTAGCATATGGTGCAAAGCCTCTATTGCTAGATTGGGACAAGTCTTGAGGGAGAATAATATCGAGTACGAACTCTAAACACGGTTAATACGTGATCAAGAACTTAACTAAACTTGTCAAGTGAATTTATAAAGTGGCGCTTGACCTTAAAGTGCATATAACCCCTGATTTTGTATTCTCAGTGTCGATGATTTGCATATGAAATAAATAGTTCAAAGGTAGTATATTTTTTGATTTGAGGATTTGAATGTTGCTCGTGAGCCACTGATTATGCTAACAGACCTAATAGAAACCACGCGCTTTCTTTTGTTTAAGTTTCTAAATATTTTTATAGACAATTTGCATCATCGYGTGCAGGCGCCCATAATACAATTTGGGCTGCCTGTGGTTAGATGGCAGAAGGAAAAAATCCCTTTGGCTCTCAGGTATTAAATTCTTTCTCTTCTAAAACGATTGTATTGTTCCTGCAACCCAACATGGCTGCCGTCACGTGATGCTGCAAAACCTCTTTAAATGTTTACGAACGCAATCACCGGTGTAGCGGACAAGAAGAACTGCCCCCCTCTCCCCCTCCCCCTCCCGCTCGTCGACATCCCTGTTTTTATCTTTTTCTTAATCTCCCCGCACTCAGTCGAAAGAATATTACAATATTTAGCTAAGCAACGCGATTAATCGCAAATCATATTTATGTGATGCACAACAGATAAGCTACCATGATTCTAGCGTATTCGACTGTCTTGAACCAATCAGGAAGTGTCAAAATCCGCACTGTCCAATCACAACGCTTGAATGCAGTAGCTATTTGGATGTTGCGCGTCTTAAATCAACTGCTTCATATAGTAGCACGTAAACAGAAAGATAAATTACTTCCTTGCGGTCAAACGTAATCACTCTAAGTAGGTTATAACAAGCGATAACCCTCTGCGTGAGTCCGTTGAACTCGACAAGTCGAGTGCTGTTATAATCTCCTTTGAGCATAATTAGGTGTCATTCATTTGTAAAGAGTTTTTATGACTGAGGTTTGACATACCTTGTAACGTATCTCATACAGACTTTGTTGCACCCATTTATAAGTACTGGGACAGTTCTGGGATAGGAGCGCAGCTCACTAATTCTGTCGCGGACGACTTGGGGACGAACGAAGGAACACACGTTTGGGCTGTGGAAATAAAAGATGGAAATCTATGTAAGAATTTCGCACTATCGCGCGATGGTGAATATCTGAGAGAGATTTTTAACGTCATTGTTCCTTCAGCTTGTAGTTGTTCTTACAGGGAGTTGACGATGCGCGCTTTACCCCCCCTCTCTCCATCAGTGCTCTGTTTTAACAGTATTCAAAGCTGAAGCAACATGGATTAGAGAGAAGTCGAAATAAGTGTGCGAGGTCTAGATCACTGGGAATTGAACTACAGACCTCTCACTTAGGAGTGAGCCACACTAGCTTGGGAGGAAGCCACACTAGCTTAGGAGGAAGCCACACTAGCTTAGGAGGAAGCTAAACTAGCTTAGGAGGAAGCAACACTAGCTTTGGAGGAAGTCACATTAGATTAAGAAGAAGCCAACACTAGCTTAGGAGGAAGCCAAAATAGCATAAGAGGAAGCCACACTAGCATAAGAGAAAGCCACACTATCTTGCTCATATAGAAACACTGCTCGATGAAGAAAAACACTTCTTCATCGCGCATCCATGGGGGGCAAAGTCCTGGTAAGGGGTCTAGGTCGTTCCCGCTCTCCATGATAATGTCATTGATATTCAGACAACAATACTGATCGGCTTGTAAGCACTTCCGTATTGGACATCATTGTTAATTGGATCGTAAATATTCAGTTAATCTATTCGCCGGAATGCCACTTAACATTAGCAAGTTGCACGGTATTCGTAAACAAGGCAGCTCGACATTCAATGTGACTCCAGTGCAGATAATTTGAATAATCACTTCGGATATGTTTTGTCTCAAGCGCGCAAAAAGATTGATTGTATTATTTTTCTATATATATATATATATATATATACACTCGATTGCAGAAACGTTGTAGTATACATTTATACGTATATTTAATTTATTCAATATATTTAATGATATGCAAAACAGAAAAATCGCTTTATTTATCGTTTGTTTCATTCAATGATTGTCAATTTTTTTTTCTGTTTATTTTTTTCTTGTCTATTAGATCGTACAGATTATAAATTAGTTGGTTTTAAGCGTTGAAAATGGTTATTTTGTATTATGCAGCTCATTAGATATTTGTATAAATGTGTAAATGTATACTACAACGTTTCTGCAATCGAGTGTATGTATATATATGAAAAAAAATTAGGTGTCATATCACTGCTTTACAAATCTGTAATAATGCCCTAATTTTATAACAGGTTGTGATCTAATGTTATAATCTATAATCCTGTTAGATTTCTTCATTCTAAGTCATTTCACAGATTTAAGTTTTTTATGTTTTTGACAGTTTTAAAGTCTACCAACATTTTTACGTCGTTGGAACTTCCGAACGAAGCGAACGTCTTGTACATAYGTGCTACACTGAATCGAATCGAGCCGAATTCGAAATCTGCGCCATTCTTTATATTCGAATCTTTGCTGATATCAGTTCTTTCTTCCAATGTATCGCTTCGATCGAGTTATCATATTTTCAATATCTTGAAGTCTGCCAAAGTCGTTCGACATTGGTGCCCTGTACCAACAGTTTTGGCAGAGCCACCCGGAATAGAACCGACATTTTCGCGCTTAAGGCACGCGGTACATCTATGATGACAGTAGTCTACAGAGCTCCTAAATTACAATACCACGTACATGAAAGGCTAAGCTTTTAACCTCATCTTTCTTTTTCACTCCCCGATATTTACTTGCGTCTTTTAAATTTGATTTAGCGCAATCTCTAATTAGGTGCTGAACTACGAGTCATCCGTGCGTTTCCTTTCACGGTGAAATAATTCCTCAAAAAACAACACATCTATGTACACAAAAACAAACAACACAAGCACCGCAAGCTTAAAATGTCATTCGACAAAGGCCATCTACATTTATGGATCGGATGCTTCCGATTTCTTAATACAGACCTAAAGAATTTTAATTAACTCCTACATCTAAATAAGTCCTAAATCTTGATCGCCCGTCACCAGAGGTGAGGATAATGTATGATCTTCTATATCTATAAATTACTGATAAAGCGCGACAGACTTTGAAGTAAAGGTAATTCTATACAAAAGTATAACGATTCTATGCTTAAAAAAAAAAAAAAAAAAAAAAAAAAAAAAAAGAATAATCTGGTTTATGGAAAGAAATATGACTCAGCTTCTGTATTTTGTAAAATGATCTTAGTTTATCTGCCTATGTGGTAATTAATTAATCTTGAATTGAATCATCGATTCGAACCTCGAAAGAATTAATCAAGAGCTTTATACTATGATCGCTTCAAATAAGCCCTGATAAGTTACTCAAGAGAGTTAGGTCGAGCAAATGTTCTCAACTATCGAGGCACGTTTAAAATAAGGATATTCTCAGAGGAAATATTTTAGCTAGCATAGAGTTAGATAGTTCGTGATTAACAAATTGATTCGAAGCCAAAATGACAGCAGTACCTCATTATATCTTCACCTACCTACCTTCCAGGCTGCAAATCAAAAGTCCAAGTCGAAAGCACAAACACTGCTATAAAACAATTCGTAAAGACACAAAACCTCCAAACAAGGATCATTGTTATCTTGACAAAGTTAACGAGAGTTTTTTTTTTCAAGTTAAGGAATCTGTAAGCAATGTGTTGCTAAYGTCGGCGAGTGGAAAGCTTTTGGCATCGATCGGAAACTCATTTAGGACAATACGCACATGGTTTACTATTTCAAATRGATTGACTGGTCTTGAGCGGTTGGGATAGAATTACAAAGGTCACTGTACAAGCTTATTTTAGAATGTTTTCGATAAACAAAAGGGGAGCGTAAGTGCAGCAGCGAGGTACTGAAACGACTTTAGTGCTGGTAGGCATATGTTCAGCTTCTACTGTAGGTTGGCCTTGTTTCGAGTTCGAGTCTGTTTTGAGCCTGTCATAGCATAAAAAATAAATAGTAGAAATTTCTGTCAAAGAATATTTTTCTTGCATATTTTTTTATAGTAGGAAAACTCGGTACTTAGGCAAGAACTTCTTGCCGAACTGGCCAATTCCTTTTTTGATTTCTGGGCTTCAGTTTGACACAGCTACGCCCTAAGTTCAGTTGCAGGGTTACGTAATTTTTCTCACTGCGTAAATTCCATGAAAAATCGCGCTATGAATGTCGGGATAGAAAGGGTACTCTCACAAGCGCGTTCAATCACTCGTGATTCGAGCACAGTACTTTCCCTCAGTTTATATATTTTTTCCTCCAAATATTATATTGAATATTAATTGTCCCATGACGAGACTGACTGAACAGAAATGGTCCTTGATGTGTAACTTATGGTTAAYATTCTGCTCTACCGTGGGTCCAAACTTCTTTTTCAGATTTCCCGAACTCAGGAAAAGGCCTACGGCTTTTACAGTTGTTCCCCTACTCTCCTCCCCTGCTCTGGGCCTCTCACTGGCTACTGCTGCGGTATCGTCTCTTCGAAAAAACGATTGCCGCATGGACACAGTAAGCATCTGGGTTATTCATGATTGCTAGAAGGGAATTACAAATTGGTGTGAGCAACATGCTTAGCGACTAAATCACTTTGGGCGTAATGTTTCCCCCCATTTCAGACCACGTGTCATTCCCTTGAGTATTATTTCTTTTATTTAAGGTTGTACATGAGAAGACACATGAATATGGGTCTTATACATATATTTATAGATTTATATATAAATCTTATTTTGAGCGAATKACAAGTGAGCTGAAATGGCAAAACATTCCGCCAAAGTCGTCTTGGTCCATTGCATGACTTTACTTAACATAACCTATATCCATCCGTCATCCAGCTTATACAGACTGATTCGGCGGTAAATGAGGCTAAAGGAGTGGGCGGATACAGTCAAGGGGCACAAGGCTCAATAGGGCAAACGAAGTATTGACAAGAGATAGGTGCAAGTTGCCATATGTCTGTAAGTGAAGATCAGTATTTTCATTACAAACATATGCAAGTTGTCTTTCATAGATGGAGCCTTCGAGGTTTGGTATTCCTCAGCACGCAATAAAGCCATCCATCCGACGGGGCAGCGATAGAGACCTCAGGGATGGTCGGACCATAAGATAAATGAGGGGAGGGGGGGCTTGCAGAAGTGTTGCAAAATATTTTTTGTAACAACCGCGGCATGCAATTTTTTGTTTGCTTGATATTTCTTCACTAAAAGAAGAAGTTGGGCGATATTTTATCGTAGGCGAAAGTGCTTGCTTGATCTTTTTTKGGGGGATTTACGCAACCATCCTTCCCCGTCAATTATCTAATGGTCCGTTCCTTTATGAACCGAGTATCATACAAGGCCTTGCTTAACAATGGAATGGAATCATTAGTAAACAGTCAAAGTTAAAACGAATTGTCCTAGGAATAATATTTTCACGCGTTTCCAACTTATTTCCTTCAAACCTCACAGTTTTACTGTTAGCATGCTTTTTCCAGCTATGGTTGTTACTGTTGTGTTTTACTGATTTGAAAAATACCCGAAACAAGCTCCGTATTGGCTGCAAGAGGCGTATTAAGTCTAACAGGAAGCTATTAATTAAAGATATTAACATTTTCTAGGTGGAATGTGAGGAATTTCTGTGTTTTCCAAGATATATAAAAATAGATGCTACGCATGACATGATAACTAAAATGTCTGGATTTCTTGATGACAGTCGCATGWCAGCAGGGTTTGGTTTGCTTCCAGAGGAGGATCCAGGGCTATCCCAAGTGCCGTTTCGAGCTTATTGTCTTTTTCTTCTTTGGTTTCAACCGGTTTATATGCATCTTTTTCTAATGATACTTCTGCTACTAAGTGATACTAATACTAAGGTCTTGCGTTGGCATTTGATATACATATAGGCATGTTCAACTAACTTGTCAAATAAACTATAGGATCTGTACTGAACCTGAAAGTACTCCAAAGTACTCCAGTGTTTTGATGAGCATCTCTAAATTTCTTGAAGAATTTAGAAAAAAGATTTCGCTAAGGTGCCATACACTCTACTCTATAAGTAAATTATTAATTTTTTTCGAAGCAAGAGAGCATAAAAATAATTGTGCTCTCTTGTTCCGAAGATATTAATTTTCGGCTGGTTTGCTTTAGTCGCCACGTCCTTTGATCCTCCAACTCCCACCCTCCGGGGAGGTCCACATATCCCGACCTTGGTTGTCGCTGCTCGATCATGAAACCATAAGAAATACAGGGGCAGTTGGGAGTATATAGCCAGGTTATCTTGCCGATTGAACATATATTGTTTTAATGAACGCACAATAAATAAATACAATCTATTACGAATCCACGTGTGAGTCTCAGCCCCATTTACTTCCTCCCAATCTCGTACCCAGAGCTTTTAGTTCTTACTTTCGAGCATGCGCAGTAAGAAATAAAGGCTCTGTCTGGGATTGATTGACTTCGCCCTCGATAGAAAATGCGAAGTAACGAAATCACATGCGCTAAACAGCTCAATGTGAAAATAACACCATTGGTAAGAATTCTTAGGAATCGCATTAAATAAAAACTCCATCAAAATTGTATTCCATCGATAATTATACTATATTAAACGTGAGAATATTGCATGGCCGCGCGGAGATACGGATTTTATCTTCTCGTGTTGATAATATCTCTCACTCGTTCGCTGCGCTCACAAGTAAGACCTCAACACTCGAAGGTAAAATCCGTATCTCCGCGCGGCCACGTAATATCCTCTATATCTTTATACCAATGGGTTGTTAAGTTTTGGAGCTTTTTGCTTTCGTTGTTGCTGGTTGTTGTTTCGTTATTCGTTTGGTTTTTCGTTTAGTCTTATTTAGTAGTTTTGAGTGCTAATATTGTGGCTGGCTCGTTGTTGTTGTTATTGTTGTTGTTACTTTTACTACTACTGTCGTTGTATTGCTGTTTTGTTGTTGGCAGTAGGGCTGTTGTTTGTTGCTGTTGTTGCTGTTGTGTTGTTGATGGTTATGCTACTGCTTTTGCTACTGTCGTTGCTGCTGTTCTTCTTGCTTTCATCATTGTCGTCGTCGTTCTTTTTCTCTTCTTACTCTTTTGTTCCAGCTGCTTTAGGGAATATTCCTTTCACGCTATTGATTTTCATCTTGTCGCTGCTTGGTTTGGTAATTTTGAAATTTCGCTTGTTGGTATTTGCCCAAGTACTTATTCATATTTTTCCAATTCTTCTTTCGTCTTTGCTCTTCTCCTAAGCAAACTGCTATATTTCGATTGTTTTCTTTGGCTTCCTTTTTTCAACAATCCCTTTTGTTTTTGGTGCCTTTGTGTCTTGTATGTCTTGTCGATATGTCAATAGATAAGTCCATTATTTTCCTTAATTAACTTGCTTTCCAAGCCGTGTCCCTCATTTCCTGTATGCTACGACATTCTTTAGCCTTCAGTATTAACCAGATAAACCCAATCACAATACACATGATAGATTCTATGTAGTAGCCATCGATGGACGTGACACATTTGCCTCCAGCTTTGGTACATGCCTGCTCAAAACAAAAACATTATCGTGGAAGTGTGAATCAAGGTGGCAAGAAAAGATAAGACTGTACAGTACAGGTCGTCGTAGGGAATTCTTCCTTGACCTTAAGGAAGGGCTTTGATTCTTGTATGAATGGCAAAAGAAAGAGATAAAGGAAGGAAGCAAGCAAGCAAGCAAGGAAGGAAGCAAGCAAGCAAGGAAGGAAGCAAG
>NW_022261740.1:31589-50474 GCF_009602425.1 Actinia tenebrosa | reverse complement strand
ATTATTATTAATGCGTAATTATTCCGGCAGTAAGGTTACCGAGTGTTTGAAAATAGCATTTTAAAAGTAGTGCATGGTGGTTTTCGAGCTACTTAGACATTGACATCGTCTAAATAAGGCATCTCTACCGAGGTAACCAAATCAATATCTGCCCTGATTTGTGGGTAGTGGTAAATTGAAGACTGAACCTTATAGGATGGGAGGGAGGCTAAGCTGATGTTATGACACGACTTTGGGGATATATCTGCTAAATAAAGACAAGGCCTGTGATGTTAAGAGTTGTCAATAAGTGTCTTTGTGGTATATACTTGCTACCAACGACACTATACTAGGATAGTACTGAATGTACAGGATCGACGCACCCTTAGCAAACACCAAAAGGTCTACATTACTCTCACCTGTCTCCTTGTACACTTGTACGCGATTCTTTGCTTCGTAGGCTGATTAACAATCCTATTTCTTTTGCAGGCAACGTTGACTTTAAGCGTCGCTCGCCTGGTTGCTGTGCAGGTCTTTACCTGAAATACGCACTGTACGGGTGGCTGGGACCTTTGATGATTGTCGTTGTCTCGTCTGGTCTAGACATCAGCCAAGTGTACAATGTTTACATTGGCTACGGTAAGGAAAAGCCCGGTTCAAATAACTAGACGTATCTTGGTACTGCGCATGTCCAGTCATGTGATCTGTTCTTTTTTTCCTGGTTCTCAGGTTCGCGAGGTGATGAGTACTGCTACATCAATAATCCGTATGCAAAGCTCTACACAGTGGTCGTCCCTGTTGGCGTTATTTTGCTTTACAACTGCGTCGCATTGTGTCACACTGTGATTCATATAAAAAACGTTCGAAAGGTTAGTGTACTTCACATTTCTTTGCCTTCCTTCACCCTTATGTGTCCGACACATGTATGCAGTTTATTTTCAGCCATTATACGCACCAGGCTAGAAAAAACATATTTCCCACAGTTTTTTAATTATCTTATAACTGAGACACTAAACAGCCTTGATTTTGAATATAAGTTATGTAATGGTTAAATGAGTTTAATTTATTAATGTGGTCAGTCTTTGAGCGTCTAGCAGCTTTCATTTCGTCGAATTACACAGTTTAGCTGAGTTATTGTGTAATCGAGTGAGCATTCAGTCTGTTATCAGAATTTCCACTAACAGGTGATGGCTGTAGTTTTATAGCCGAAATATACAGTAAAAAAGCATGTTTCAAAATCTTCTCGTCATATCATTAACTGAGTTACGTGGTAAAAAAAGATTATAAATTTGTCCCAAAGGTTGAATTAGCTCAAGAGACCTTGAAGTCCTTGATTTATTATATATTCAGTTCATTTTAATTATTTATTGAATCCAACTTATTATTATCCAATGTTGTTTCAGCAAACATCGACAGTTGCCAATCAAAGCCATCAGCCTGGCCTGCCTGTAGTCTGCATCAAAATGACGTCAGTGATTGGTGTGTCGTGGATCCTGGGATACCTCGCCTCATCTCAATCCACCGCATTTCTATGGTACCCGTATGTTGTTCTCAACAGCCTCCAAGGTTAGCTTTTTGAAGTCGCGCACCAGTGATCGGTTCATAAATACACGAAGGAATGGAGGGATTGATAGCTCTTCATTGATGGTCCCTCTACGGCCCTATTCCCTTCTAGGATATGTTTGCAGAGCTAGCAGGTCCAAATGCTAGGTGCAATATAAATCCCACAATGCCTAATATTCGGCGTTTGACTTAAAATTTTGTCTTTTCACGTCAAATGTATTCTTTTCAATGTCATAAAAAATTCAAAAGGAACAATTTAGCGTCAAATGCGGGAAATAAGGCATTGTGGGGTTCAGTAATAAAAGGGTTTTATTCTTTTGATTGAAGTTATATATGAAATCTTATTGTCCTTTTCTCCTCTAGGGTTCTTGATTTTCATCTCATATGTACTGAACAGGCGGGTTCTGAAGATGTACAAAGCAATTTTACTGGAAATGCGAGGCAAACGCAACTCCGTGGCCAGCAAACGAAGCACAAACATGAGCCCTGCTTGATAGGAGGGTATGCAAACAATTGGGGATACTTGTTTCGCGTAAGTTAAGACGAATAAAGACGCAGCTATGCTATGCGGGTTTTGGAATGATCATATTTCATTCTTGAAGTAATGTACAAAGCCGATATCTAAGATGGACGCAGATAAATACTCTTGGTACCTTAATGTCTACATATGACTAAAGATTGAACATATATACCTGTAAACACTGATCAGAATTCTCGTGACAACATCAACAGTCCCTTTCACAGTTCCCTGCGCCCCTGTGGGGGGGACTCCCACATATGGACTGTACAGGGATGATCCGCTGAACAGGGTATGGTTTTTCGAGCTTCTTGTCATAAACAGGGTATGCAATTTCACTCAAGTTCCAAGTTCTTCCTGAGTTTCCTGTCATATTCAGGGTTTCTACTTTCGTATTGACCGAAACTGGTTATTATGGTCGTAAAAAAACGATACGCGAGATGACATGATAATTGAAACAGGAACTCAGCGCAATAAATTATATCTATTGTCATTAACAGAGTCTACAAATTTGAGTTTTTTTGTCATAAACAGGGTACCCCTTTCAGAATCCCAGCGGAACACCCCTACCCAAATTCTGGCGGAGTACCCCCCCTCCCCGGGCCCTGCGCCATCTTGAAAGGTAGCCGTGCCTTGGTATCGAAGGAGACGAACGGTGAGCTTGTATTGATAGAGACCATTTTAACACCTTGGACAATTATTCACGCGTGTCTCGTCTCGCTTCGATGCAAAGGCACGGCTACCTATCAAGGTGGCGCAGGGAACTGCGAAAGAGACTATTGGAAGTTCGAAACGTGACCTTGACTTACGTGACGTGGCTTTGTTTATTATTTCCTAGGGCTCTTAAGAGTCACGTCAGTCGTATGAAAATTAACGACTTCCGGGTCCAAAAATGGGATAAGGTTTGGTTTATTTTTATTTATTTTTTGCGCGTTCGATGAACTGACTTGGATCCAGATCAGTATGCGTCACAACTTTCAGTCCGTACCCTGATCACGTGATTTTCAGACGACTCTTAAAAGATTCATTAGCAAATCTTGCGCTTCGTTTGAAGTAAAAAAAGCTTTCATGGATATATATTGTAAACTGTACCATCAATCGCATGTTGCAAATAGAACTGCTCAATGACAAAGTGTACTTTGAAAACAAACATATGTAGGTAGAAGTTCATGCCTGATCGTTTATGTACACTGCCGGTGAAGTTTATAAGGATAGTTTTTTGCACAATAGATCCTTAAAACGTATTTATGGGATTAATACTAAAGGTTTAATATTTAAAAAAACCAAGAGGACATACTCCTGTATTTCATCTGCTCTCTTGATTAAACTCTATTTGTTTAGGTGAAATGCTTTCCCATTCCAGACCACTCGTGTTCTTTCCAAGAGTGTCATTTCTTTGTTTACAACTTTATACACTTATTTCAATAAAGTTAGTCACCTGAAAAGCTACAAAGCTGAGACCGACAAGGATTATGGGTAGATACATTTTACATGTTTCAACCGCTTGAAAACTGTTGATGGACTTGAGATCTTCTACCAGTTACAAGTTAAYCTCCTCTGAGCATCCTCAACTGCTGCAGTTTGTGTCAAAAGCTTTACTTGTTGGATATAAAACATTTCCCATGATTCTCAGCGATCACAGCTTTCTAGGTTTTTGGTGACTAACTTTATTGAAATAAGTATATACAACTCAAACAGAATGTGATTCTCTAGAGAATGACAAAAACTAGTGGTCTGAAGAATCTGAATCTGAGAAATCAGAAATCTTGATTCTATGTTTATGCTCCAATAAAAATTATATTACTCCGAGCCAAAAGCGCAGGCTCTACAACTAAAGTTTATATGCGATCTAGTTATTCCGTGCTCCGTTCTGTAATAAAGCGAAGAAGAAGTGCGAAGAGACGAGCCTTAGGAATGGACCATTAGAAATGATAGTAAAAGAGATCAAGCACGCACAAGACAAATATCGCGCATCAACCTCTCCTTTCCCAAAAGAAATATCGAGCAAACACACACACAAAAAAAGGATTGCATGCAGTTGTTAGAAAACAAATAAACTGCAACATAGTTCCTGCAACCCCCCCCCCCCCCCCCCCCCCCCCCCCCCCCCCCTCAATCATCTAATGGTCCATCCTTAGATTTCGATGTGTTACAATACCTGTCTAACAATAATCCATTAGCGTTGTAATGGCTTTTGTGTAACAACTAGTGTAGAAATAAATGTGTCTAACAAACTTTTCGCCACGTGTCTTTTTTTGAGTGGTAAACGCCGTTCATCGATAATAACTCTTGCAGCTACAAGATTGAAGACTGTTAGCTCACCTATAAAGTAAGGAAGGATTTGGCGGGAACATTCGCGCCTAAACCCCCTATACCCCCAGCCCTGTAACTCTTGCTACGCCACTGAATCATGATGGTAGATTAAACGAGACATATTCAATTTGTTTTATAAAGTTTTATTTCAAGTAACAACATTGATATACGGTAAGAACGGTATGGATGTCCATTCAAGCAAAAGAGAGAGACTGGAGCCCCGTTTCTGACACATCGTAAGTCACGTGTCAGACTATCGAAAGTGGGCTATTACTCGTTCTATCATTCTCTGGAAAAAGATATCCCGTATCAAAACACTAATATGACTTAGAGTAAGGGATAGCTTTCTTCTGAGGTTTCTCCTCCAAGGTTTCAATCTTCCGTCGTGATTGGTTAAAATATAATTGTAACAGCGAGTAGCAAAAGTTTGAGAATTCTTACTGGAAGATAAAAACAGCTAATGACCCCCAGTGAATCGCCTCTTTAACGAAAACATTATTACCCGAGTTCCAGCTATCTTTGATCTCGCAGACTTTTTAACATTGAAATCGAGATATATGTACACATAAAAGATCTAATTTGGATTAATTCATCCTGTTTCCAAGGGGTGTATTGGAAAGTCCAACTTTTCCCAAAGCCATTTTCTAGATTTATGAGAAACATATTTAGAGTTGTCATCAAAAAGCTGGTATTCTTTTAGTCCGTCATCTGCTAAGTGCTGAATCGCTCTGCACGCTTTTTCTTCTTGGCCTGAAGACAAAAATGACAGTTTAGCATATATTGATCAACCAACATTTCTTCCATACACATCTCTTATACATTTATGAATAACTTGTATACTGAACAGCGCTGTTGTAGGCTGTAAACTCCTAATAGCGCAGCGCAACCGTGACGTCATAAAAACGAAGACAAAGGCGAAATTCGGACAAACAAACTTACAAGTTTACTTTCAGCAGATAATTTTCACAGCCGATCGCAGTTTATCTTAGTTTATATGGGTTATTATTGTAACTTTAAGTAAAAATAATACAATCGGTTCGTATAATCCTCGTAGCGGTTAAACAGAATGCAATGTTTGTCCGAATCTTTAAGCTATTTTTAGAATCAGTGCGCTGCGCTATTTCTAATTCAATCTACAGTAGCAAGGACCTAGATGAAAATTACTTAGCATAAATCTAATTACCCTAGCAAATTGTGTATTTTTTAAATTATTTCTTAAAGTATGAGAAGAGAACCAGAAACTCAACACAAAATAAAACTTCAGGATCTGATTCCAAGTTGCACTGGTTAGACACTATGATGAAGTGTTACTGTATAACATCCATGCTTCAAGCATGTTTCTGGCAATAAAATACATCATTGCTTTACTGTCTTCAAGCTACTGCCTGTTTGCACTCCTCTTACCTCTATAGAATCATCAGCTGTGATCAATGATGCTCCAAAACGTTCTTTTCTTTTCAATAATCTGTCCTGGTCTTCAATCTAGGACCACAAACAAAGAAAAATACAATTATCTTCAAGAATATAATTATTGACTAGTATACACCTAAATCCAAATTGGCGCATGACCAGTTGAAAATGAGGCATCCAGGGCGAAAATTACAGTTTTTTCTTATAAATTGATGCTACAAAATTGTCGCGTTCCTGAATGTAAGAAAAAAAGAAAGACAGAAAAAGTGAACAAGTGTATACTTTGCATTGACACCATATTATTTCTTTGCATTTGTTCCTGGATGCCTCGTTTACATGTAATACACTCGGCCATGTGCCATTTTGTACTTAGGTGTATTGCCATAGAATTGCTATAAGAGTCGGTGGTTCCTTTTATGACACTTTGCAACTTGTGAATAAAAACTGCATGTGTGCACTTTTCATGAAGCAATCTATGTCTGCCATATCCAGAGATCGAAAGCGTTAGCTGACAGCAAGCTGCAGCAAAGGGCTGCAAAAACTTGTTTTGAACTTTGTAAACTGAGTCTGACTAAAGCAATAAAATTACTATTGCAGTCAAGGCTACGTACATGTATTTTAGAAATGAATATATCTGGGTTTTTTTCATTATCATTAGACAAGTATCTAGTCATCAACAAACTTTGCTTAATATAATAAAATAATAATAATAAATACCTTGGAAACAACAGGTGATACTGCACCAAACCTTTCAGCACGTTTTTTAAGCTTGGCTAGGTCACCAGACTGGTAAGATCAAATGATTAAATTATACCATTAAAAACAAACATACTTCATGGGAGTTTCTCCAAGTTCTACAGGCTTCCTCCCTCAACTTCTAAATTCATATTCAATGATGAAAAAGGGGTGCAAGTTTGAAAGCCACTCACTATTAGCCGTTCAGAGGTGGAGGAAAAATCTGGGCCAAGTTGTTATTGCAGTGTATCATGGGGTTGTCCAGGGGACATATTTTCAAGATGATAAATGAGAAAAGAAAATTTCCAGTTATTCTTACCTCTGGAGAAGAAATGCTGGATGTGTTGGAACCAAACCTAAAAAAAACAATCAAAGCTCGAAAATGTTTCTTTTTATATGAGAAAAAGATGTGGGAAATGATATGAAATACTAATGACAGTAGGTAGCAATGTTTGATTGATCTTATACCTTTGGGCACGTGATAGTTTCTTGTTTTCCTCACTTGCTGGACTACCAAACCTTTTCATTCTTTGAAGTTTTCTCTAAAATTCACAACAACAACAACAACAACAAAAAGATATATGATATACACTAATTGCTAATTATCAATGCACTACACTGGAACATACTGTTCTACAGTATGTCATTAGCTTGAAAAAATGTCAACAAAAACACAAAAAACAAAAAACAAAAACAAAGAAAAATCAAAATACATAAACTTTTTTCATATTCTAGAATACATTTTTTAAGGTCATATGAAAACAATGTGATAGTCAAGTAAGATGCATAAGTTTTGCCTACCATACTACTGACATATAGTTTAAAATAGAAATGACACCATTTACCTCTTCTTCTGTTAAAGGCTTTGTTATTACAGTCTTGGCAGTCACTGCTTGTTTTCTTTATAGTCAAAAAAAACATGTTAAAATATAATCTAGATCTTAACATATTAATCTAGAGAAATGTAATGGTATTTTTAAAAAGTTTGTTCAACTTACATGGGAGTTTGTACTGTCTTCTTTGTTTGAACAACTTCTGGAAGAGGATCCTTATTTTCAGCACCCTGTAATATTTGAAGCAATTAAAAATTAATATTGTCAAAGCATTAAAATACATAATTAAGTAATATTGCAAGTGTATACTGTAGCTAATATATCTCAATGCTGAAAGCTTTATAGAATGTGACCTGCCGCCTGAATCATATGCAAAGCAAATTATTGAAAGTCTTTTAGAAAACAAAATTTAAACTGTGTAAAGCAATACCTATTCCAGACAAAAAATTCTTTTTGACTGGTCACATTGACTGGTCACATGGACTGGTCCCGTGGACTGGTCCCATGGACTGGTCCCATGGACTGGTCCCATGGACTGGTCCCATGGACTGGTCCCATGGACTGGTCCCATGGACTGGTCCCGTGGACTGGTCCCATGGACTGGTCCCATGGACTGTTCCCGTGGACTGGTCACATGGACTGGTCGCATGGACTGGTCGCATGGACTGGTTGCATGGACTGGT
This sequence comes from Actinia tenebrosa, assembly GCF_009602425.1. The sequence continues at coordinate 42,441 of NW_022261740.1, read as the reverse complement.
CACATGGACTGGTCACATGGACTGGTCCCGTGGACTGRTCACATGGACTGGTCACATGGACTGGTCCCATGGACTGGTCACATGGACTGGTCCCGTGGACTGGCCCCATGGACTGGTCCCATGGACTGGTCCCATGGACTGGTCACGTGGACTGGTCACGTATATACAATTCCCATAAAATGTGAATGTAAACTTACGTTGAGTGGAGTTACTTTATTTGACTCTGGTTTCTGTTCTAAGGATTCTTCAGCCAAGACATCATCGCTTATTTCTTCCTCTTCATCATCGCCAGTTGCTGGTTCCAAGTCATCCTCAACTTCTTCATCGCCAGCATCTTCACTGTGGTCTACTTCATGTCCTTTGAAAATCAATTTAGTTTTGAGTGTATTGTAATGTGAGTGTGGATTAAGAGGGCATCTGGCTACATGTAGTCACCTTTTCAGGTTAAAATTCAACATTCATGCCTATGTAATTAATGGGAAGTATATTCAATAATTACACCATGGTATTTGTCAGGCTATCTATAGTGGAAATAATGTTTTTAGTAAACACCTTCATAATTATTATTAGCTTGGATAAACTTTAGAAAATAGGTGTCTAAATCAAAAAGTTTTTTTAATCATCAAAATCATTATGTTTCGTTATCTTAGTTCCACTTCTGGCCAGACATTACCCGACAACTGACTGTTAGTTAATTATTGAATTTTCCTTGGCTAATATGAAAAGTAGAAAGTTTAAATTATACTTTTTTTCAAAATCCACATTGGTAAAATATGGCTAATACATCCACTTCCGATAATAAAGCAGTAACTGCTTATTTTTGTTGTGGTTTGAGATATGTACGACATGTAAGACATAAGGTTAAATGACAGCCGACAATTATACTAGTGGCTCAACCAATCAAATTCTATGACTCCATTCTGATTGTATAGAATAGTCAGATATGTGGGAGATTCTTGCAGGCTCTCCCTTCTCCCTCCCTCTCCTCAATTCCGTCCTCCCCAAACCCCCTCCGAATTACTTAGGGCTACTATATATGCTAGCTGTTATTTCAAACCCTGAATATAGTATACTGTGGAACAGCCTCTGTAGTATTTCTCGTAATACAGTGAATGTAACTCTGATTGCATGATCTCCTCATAGTCATGAAAAACCATGTAAGCCGTGCATGAGCTGTAAGACAGTACTGCACATTTATTACAAAAACTGCTCTCAACAACTACGCTTTAGTACATCACAACTACAAAGTACCTTGTTGTCGAAGGAATTCTTTGAGTCGTTCTTTGAGGTCGTTTTTGTTTCCCTTTATATCTAAACCATGGACAGCGAGCTCTTTTCTGAGCTCTGCAACCTAAAACATGTAAGAACATACAAGAATGGATGCTGCATTTGATAATCTAGACACGTGTCATTAGAGTATTCCTCTTTGGAATAACATCGAAAAAAAGGATTAAAAGATCGAACCTATAACAGAGTAACATAGATTAAATGTTGGAAGTATTATATGAGAAGAATTGATGCATAAATTTAGTAGTTTAACCAAGTCTTACCTTCATTTTCTTGACATTCAAAGCGTCCGCCATCTTGATCAACAATCAACTACGCATGTGCAGTACTACCCAACGGCATCTTGGGATAGAAAGAGCCTGCGATCTTTGACAAGTGATACCGCTGAAAATGGCTGACAAGTTTCAAGGAACAGGAAACAATGGTTAAAAACTACCAATTATATTATTGATTAGGCTTATTTTTCCCAAATATCTATTTTTCACGATGAGAAGAGGTCCTGGGGGAGTAGGTGCTATCAACAAACAGCGCCTTGCTAAGGTATGTATTCAATATATTTTGAACTTCGAAATGAAATCAGATGAGCTTAAACAAGCTTACAGTACTTATAGACTGGTGGGCCGAACCCCATATCGTAAAGGTACGGGCATTTCTGTCTGATTTATGGCAACATACTTATTCTTGTTAATTAAAGTATGCTGATTTCAAAAACCAATGTTGCCAAGTTGGATTTTAACGCTAAAGCTATGTTTTTAAGCATTTAAAATGTGACGTCAAGACTGAGCATGAAAACGAGGCTTTAAAGTATTTCATGCTTTGGCCTCTGCAGGGACGACTCAGATGAACTTTTATACATCTCCAATGAAGCAAACAATCATTCTAAACAATATCAGATGCTTTTAGGCGGAAATGGCAGGTCACGTGACAAATCGTGAATGCGGAAGTAAAAATTGTTAATTCAATAAGTTACATCAAATTTTTTCAGCAGAATTGAAAAGTTTTAAACGTTTTTTGAAAGTATTGATACAATAACATCCTAAAACTTGTTTACTAAATAAATCAGACAATTACGTGACCCATGTCATYATAAGGAATTATCGATATGTCGTCTACACTTTAGCGCATATATTTCTACTTACCTGCTGTACCTAGTCCACCAGCTATTTTAATAAACATTGATGCATTCGTTACTTGTGGAATTTTTGCAACTACAAAGTCCAGTGCACACAATTTTTGACTTTCGACACTTGCATCGTTGTGTTGCACAGCCAGTCTTGCAATTGCAGGAGATCATTTCTACGCAAGCATTGGGAATCGGGTCCAAAGTCATAAGAACTGGTACCAGGAAGTCGTCTTTGATCGTCCATCCTGACTCCTCTGGTTGAGGTAATATTGGACGTGCAATGTGAGCTTGACGCCATATCATAGCTTGATAATGCGCTCTCATTGTATGGTGCTTCAATGCGTCGCTCGTAGGCGGGAGCTTGTCTGGGGCCACAAATTTGGCAAATAAGTTAAAGCGAGCCATGTCAGTTGAATCTGCCTCTGTCTTGTATATCTTACACACAAATCTCTCCACACCGTTTAGTTCATCCAGTCCCAGCGTTCCCGCGCCTAGCGGAAGGAGGAGCTCAAAGTGTTCWTGAAAAACTTTCCATGCGGTCKTTTTTGAATGGCCACACAAAAAAGACRTTGTATCACACCCAGTGATTGCATGGAATTGTAAAAGAGCATGCTCTGAAGCTGGAGGAAGGTCGTTAAATACCTCTTGTAAGGGGATATACTTCGGTTTCTTGGAGGTTCCAGCCCAAAGCCAGACTTTTGAAGTGATGTGTTCATTATGAGCCAAAAGAAGAAGTAGAACATCTGTATCCCGTGCCGATATGACAATATTGTCCACTGTCCCTTCTTGGTGTATGGCATGCAAAACAAAACGAGTGTCTGCTTCTTCGTGAGTAGATCGCAAAGCTTCTACATTTACTCTACTGTCAGAACATTGCACTTCTTCTTCATCATGAAACCCACCAGAAACTATAAGGGTTTTCTGTGGAGGTGCTTGTGCGATTAATTCTTCTGAAAGAAATCGAGCTAAATTGGCTTTGTTATCGCCAAGTGCAAGGAAGTTTGACCAGTTAGTAGGTAATGGCACGTTTCTTCCTTCAATCACTCTTCGAACTGAACGTGTGTTCTTTGAACGTCGAGCCCTTGTACAGGCTTTGATGGACATCTTTCTATATCTATCAAATAAAACGTCAACTCTTTCAAAGATAGACCCTGCCTTGGCGAGCACGACTCTAACAAAAGTGTCAGAGAAGTCACCAAATGTCTTTGCTTTTTCTGGCTTGCCTATTGCTGCTACTAATGCAAAGCCATCGATCATCAACGCTGACCGTCCTTCTAGAGTAATAGAGCCTGGGCAGTCAACTCTTTCTGTGAGAACATCAGCTAATATTGATTTATTTCCAGTTCTCAAAGTTTGGTTCATCTCGGCGAGAGAGACAGGTACCGGCATTAGTTCATGCTGTAAAATTGCCTGCATGTCAACTTGTCGACCAGCCTCGTATGCTGTAACCAGTCGGTAAAGTAGAGACACAGGAAATGCGCTCGATTGCTTCCTCGTATTTAGAGTCGCTGAGGTCATATCTAGCCTTTGCAGCTTCCTGTAATCTATTAAGGCCTCTTATGGTACCACTTTGCAGATCTTCAACACTATCAGTTAAGCAAATGATGCATAATTCTTGTTCAGAATGCTCTTCTTTACGCTTACTGCATGACGCCATTTTCATTCTAGATGTAACCGCTGACCAAACGATAGCTAGTTTTTTTTAAGTACTCACTATTTTATGTCTTATGTTTAATAAAAGGTAAAAGGGAATTAAAAAGGATCTTAGCATTATCTAGTTAAGTTAGTATATTTTTATTTTTATTTTGACTATGAACACAACCGTATCTTCCAACGCCATTACTTCCGCATTCACGATTTGTCACGTGACCTGCCATTTCCGCCTAAAAGCATCTGATATTGTTTAGAATGATTGTTTGCTTCATTGGAGATGTATAAAAGTTCATCTGAGTCGTCCCTGCAGAGGCCAAAGCATGAAATACTTTAAAGCCTCGTTTTCATGCTCAGTCTTGACGTCACATTTTAAATGCTTAAAAACATAGCTTTAGCGTTAAAATCCAACTTGGCAACATTGGTTTTTGAAATCAGCATACTTTAATTAACAAGAATAAGTATGTTGCCATAAATCAGACAGAAATGCCCGTACCTTTACGATATGGGGTTCGGCCCACCAGTCTATTAGTACTTTATTGTTTTGAAATTTTTATTGAAGCTTCTTTTTTCTTCTTCTTCCTGTTTCTTCAGGCCAAGTATGCTGAAAAAAGAACAGAAATAGCAGACATCCAGCTGTCTCAGGTTAATAGGAACCATTCACGAATAATACTATGTCTTCATTAAAAGCACTCTTTTACTCCGACGAAGGACTAGCGTCCGAAACGTCAGAAAGTTTTTTCATCTTTTCACGGTGTATAATTTACCTTTTCATCATTACTGTTTCATTAGAAACACCGACGCAGCTCACACTAGTTTCTAGCTAGTTATATCTTTTCATTCACGAAAAAATATATAGGCTTGAGTTATCCACACCAACCAAATATATGTAGCCTACCAGGCACTAGGCTAGGACCAAGGCACTTGAGCTTTCAATGCAAATTGAAACTCCTGGGGAAGCATACAGTATTATCACTGCCACAGTCATGCTTGATTGTGAACAGTGGATGGGGATATTGAATGATAGATGTAATATAATAAAAATTGGGCGTTATTCCCTCCCTCACTCCCTTTCAATTACTTTCATTTTTATAATCAATAATGTAATAGCCCATAATGAAATAGCAGATCATTGGATTTCTCCTTTTTTAAATTGTTGTATATGTATCACATATTTATGATTGTAAGTGTGCTTGAATTATTCTAACTTACCAGATGGGAAAGCAGTTGGATTCGTTCAAGAACTACCTTGAAGAATTTGCAGCCAAGCATAAAACAGATATCAAGAAAAATCCAGAATTCAGGGGTCATTTCCAGAAAATGTGTGCAAGAATAGGAGTGGACCCCTTAGCATGTAAGAATCTAAAATTACTAACATGATTGAGGAAAAGGGGTTAACTATGTATGGAAGGTACATTAGGGTAGTGCACAGGGATTAAAAGCATGTATGTTCCTCTGATTTTTATCTTTAGTGCATGGAAACTACTGTGCTACTCTCCTCTCCTTCTTTCCTACTCCTAAGTCCCTAGTTCTCCATAGTTTACACAGTATCTGTGAGACCAGGGTGCTAAGGAATGAAAAATATGGAAAATACCTAGTGTTTTTGTTATATTAAAAATAAATTGTTTGGGCCTAAAGAATTGTAATCAGATAATTTGCACAGTATTATTATCATCATTATTATCATCATCATTATGATTATGTACTGTTTAAAAAACGAGTAGGAGTGTTTTATCAGGTATAAAAGCATGAGGCGTAGCCGAGTGCTTTTATACCTGATAAAACACGATCTACGAGTTTTTTGAACTGCTTAAAACACTCATGAACAATTCATAAGATTTTGGTTTAACTGTAGCCACCATACACATCACGAACATGGATTTTTATACTTCGATAGAGATTTGACGTCACGGGCATGCGCAACCAGATTCAATAGAAGCTCCCACACGTTGGATATTGCGTGCCAAGGCAAAGATAGGCACGTTAGTCAAAGATCATTAGGGTTGACTATGACCTTGATGAAGCTCTATGTCTTCATCTAAACTTGGATGCATACTTCATCCCTGATGAAGTCATCCTCATAGTATTCGAGTGGTCTTTATATAAAGATCACATGTGTCTTTATATAAAGACACATGTGTCTTTATATAAAGACACATGTGTCTTTATATAAAATCACTTGAATACTAATGAAGAGGACTTTATCGGGTATAAAGGTTCATGCATGTGACATGTATGGTGGCTCCAATTGGACCATAAGCTTATGAATTATTAATGAGTGTTTTAATATCATTTATTAGTTCATTAGGTGACTTCTTTCATTTCTTTATTTCCTCAGCCAGCAAAGGATTTTGGGCAGAACTTCTCGGTGTTGGAGATTTTTATTATGAGGTAAGACATTGTGTAATATAAATTTCATGTGTGTGTTTGGATGACACAAGTCTTCCTAGGATACCAGACACAGATCAGAGATGGAAACCAGCCAATCAGAATGCATGATTATTAAGATACCGGACTGGTAACAAAAATAAATAATACATATAATAATTATCAGAAATTTCCCTTAGGATGTCTAATTTTCTCTACTTTGTCTTGTAGCTTGGTGTTCAGATTGTTGAGATCTGTATTGCTACAAGACCAAGAAATGGAGGTGAGCTCAATAGATTTCTGAGTGATAAACGAAATAGAAAAATAACATATAATAGAGCATGTGCATGTTACATCATAACCACCATGTTGGCTGATGATAACAAAGCATTCCTCATAAGCTCTTCTCTTGTTAGATCAACCATCACTGTGGTCGTTTCATTGTTATTTATATCTCAAGGAATGTTGAGTCACATGGTTGCACACACTGACAGTACATCCAATGTTTTTTTCTTAAACAGGTCTAATTGCATTAGACGACTTACATTCCAGGATCTTAAAAACAAGTAAAGCAAGACAAGATGTTACAGAGTAAGTCAATGAGATCAGTCTGCATTGTTTAGTTGAGAAATCTGATTTGAGCAATTCAAATTTCAAATTTGGTATTTCCAGGAAAGCGCTGTTATGATACTAGTTGCTGCAACGTAATGCCATTTTCATTCTATGCTAACCAGAGATAGATTTGCTGATGAAACAAAGCAACTTGGCACTAGAACTATTGTGATAATAGTTGGCAAATTAACATCACAATGCTGATGTTTATAAACACCAACTAGCGCTGTAAGACAGTTAAGTAATATTGATTGTTTTCCATATCTTTGTTTATGTTAGAGATGATTTGGAGCGAGCAATCAAGAAGCTTCATGCTCTAGGCAGTGGATTCCAGGTGATTCCAGTGGGTAAAAAGAGGCTTGTTCAGTCAGTGCCAGGAGAATTAACAATGGATGATACGGCTACTCTTCAACTAGCACAGGTTTATATTTCTTTTAATATTATTATACTTAATCCCAGATGTGCAAAGCATATCTCTTTTACCTCTGTCACCACCTAATGAACTTGACCTGTACTCCTGTATTTTAGATGACTCAGGTATACTTCTGTGGCTTAGATAGCTCAGACAGTTAGTACATTGTGCCAGTGTCACAAAGTTAATGGATTTGAGTCCTGTTCTAAGCCTGATTTTTTAAATCCTCTCTGTACTTTCAGCAGCAATGCTGCACAGCATTGGCACAGCATACTGTATTTTATGATGTTTAAATCTTGCTGCGTTGAGGATGACCACACTTATTATTATCTGTCACCTCATTTTGGAGAAAAAGAGAACATTTAAAGAAATATAAAATAGAACAAGTTCTTCAGTCTGTTTAAAAATATATTTACAATATTATAAAGAGGAAAGTTGGTGTCAAAATCAACCTTAAAGTGTAAATAAGTACTGTAAATGTGTGTTGAGATTATCTAGAGCAGAGGGTCAAGGTGTTTATCTGGTGAGAATATTGAGGTTTGGCCCTGTTATGGCTTGACATTCATACACCACGCCACAGGGTAGCACAGTTTGTCATGTTGGGTACACTACAGCAGAGCAATGACCGTAGATGACTTGCCCTTACCATTAACATGTATATATAGTATATAATATGTATATATGTGACTTGTATTTCAGGGCACTGGTTTCACATCAGTTGAAGCACTACAGAAGGAACTTGGCTGGGATGAGGAAAGAGCTGTTCGTATATTGGTAAGTATTGCTTGTAGGTCAGACTTGTATGTAGGATTGCAGTATACGGATCACATCTGGATTGTTATATTACTGTACTTTGTTTTCCCCAGGACCACATGGTACATGAGGAGTTAGCCTGGGTTGATGACCAAGCTGATAATCAGAGGCTTTACTGGTTTCCTGGCCTCTTTGCTGACAACTAATCTCATATTAATGGGATGGGTTTGGGTGGGGTGGTGAGATAAGAAAACTAAGTTCTCAAAGACAATCTGTAGCAGTCTTGTTAGTTCCAAGTTGAGTTTGCATTTATAAGGAAGATAACGTCAACAATCAGAAAATACCAGGGCTACCCAATATTTTCCTAAAACTGTGGCAAACAGAAAAGAAGTAAAGCTTACTGTAAATATTCTATTAAAATTGAAATATTGCATCGTGTTGCTATCGTTAGTAGTTTTCTTTCGGACAGAGATTCCAACAATTCCACATAAACCCATGACTTAATTGGCTTTATTTTATACATAGGGAGATGTTCTTATCAAATTTCCCTGTGTGAAAAACAAGTTCGCGACTTTTTTTAGTCAATCAGAAAAGCGAAACGATTTGTCACACGTGAAAAAAGCGTTTCGTCCAATCGCAAACCACTGTCGAAGCGAATCGTGTTTTCRCGGTCGTCGCGGGTAGCTTTGTCGAGCAGCTTTCAAATACTTTCAGTGTATTCAAGTTGTTCGTAGTTCAAATTAAACTTATCTAATCAAGAGCTAGGAGATATTTGTGGGGATGGCTGAACAATCAAGAAGATTTTTGTGTCTCTTGACAAACCTATAGACAAGTTTATCGAAGACCAAAAAAAACAAAAAAATAAACAGAATTTACACTCTGTCAAAACACGAAGAGATGTAAGTTTGCTGACTGAGTTTCTCAACTCCAAAAATGAAACGAGAAGAGTCGAGAAAATCCCGCCAGAAGAGCTTAATGGGTATATCAGTGAATTGCAGTACTATCTCAAACGAACAACAGAAAAACATGTCTTTGATTCTAAGTGGAAATACTACAAGTACGTCTATAGAAAAAAGGCCAGTTTACAAAGTGCAGTGGCCAACGAGTGCCGTGAATCTTCATTCATGAAAAGTTCTAGTTTCCCTGCAGCAGGTCCTTTCAGTGGAGCAGTTTTTCAATGAGGACAGTTTGACATGACTATAAAAACTTTAAACAAGTCGCCGACTTTCACCGATAACTCATTCAAATCAACAGAGTCAACCCATTGCTTCATGACGCATCAAGCGTGTGTTTGAATCGTCGAAACGAAGACAGCCCTCCGTTTTGACAAACTAAGTTTATAAGACTTCATTGACCACTGATTTTGGTTGCTTATTTCGTTATTTTCTAAAGAACAGTTTCATATTTGGTTTAGAATTTAAACGTTTTGCTATTTACTTTGTACCAGATATGTTTTTTGATTTAAATAGTGATATTTTTACATGTAGCAAGCTTTTAGCTTTTCGGAGGAGAATTTTAAAATACAGCAGTTTCGTATTTTTTTAGAGAACCCATTAAAGGTGAATAAATAAAAACAACAAAATCTCAGTCTGTATGAACTAAATAAATTACAGCATGGAAAGCGCTTTGTACGGGATTTTCCCATTCGTTGATTTTGTATCTGAAATCTCACTCTTTCGCTTCGCTCACTCGTTCGATTTCAGATACTTCACCAACTCGTGCGAAAATCCCGTACGCGCGAGCTTTCCATGAAGTAATCTCTATGTTTGGTGCATATCACATAACGCCCGTATCATCATGTTTGGTGTCGTGGTCGTTCACGCCTTTTGTAGAGGGCTATATAATGAATTAAGAAATACACGGCAGAAACATGGCGACTCGACAAGTTGCACGTCAGTGATTTCATTAGCAAGAAAATACTGCTGCCAAAAGTCGTGTAAAGTTTTATATTGAAAGGATCATTTGGTAGACAGGGCTTTAACTTCACAAAGAAAAATTTCCAATTTAGAGATAAATATTCCAGAAATTCTTACCAATTAGTAATGCACTAGTCAATTGAAACCCCCACTCCCCGACCCCCGCGAAATACCGGGGAATTTAACATTTGAGTGGTATTAAAATCAGACATTTCCCCCGGTAGTCGGGGGCACATTCTGTCAAAACCCCCGCTATTGTGGCCCCGTTATTTTGGTTTAGTAGTCAACAAGAAACACATTTCACGCCAACTCCAAATTCTTGTGCTACACAAAGCCAATCGTTGTGTGTTCCATGCACTAAATATTCAATGCTCATTATTTTCATAAGCTCTGAACCTCAAATCGTGCGAAAACGTTTAGGTTTAGCTGAGAATTTAATGGTATTAAATTGAAAATGAACAATGCTCGTAAATATTGGGAAGCAGTAGTTTCAATAGATTAATCATGATCTCATTCTACATTCGAACTGACCGAAACGATTGAACAAAACCCGCGTATAAGAACCTGGGTTTTTTAAGAACCTGTTAGGCTAAAATTCTCACTTTAAGACCCCTCCACATAAAAACCTATTAAGGCTGCAATTTTAAGAAAGGTTCTTATCACTGTGGAGTTCAGTGTAAAAGTGTATAGGTAGAAACTGCTATAAGTTTGTTTGAGCATGTGTTTTGTGTA